>JAPYZD010005047.1:0-12675 GCA_030522725.1 Ichneumoninae sp. B BG-2022a | reverse complement strand
TACCGTTGTTCTCGCTATGTGACAAGAGTCCCAGCTGGGAATCTTCTGGGAAACACGCTTTTCTGCCCGAAATCGCCACCTGAAGCTCGATAAGAGTGCATTTTACGTCAAAATGAAAAGGAGGAATGAATCCTATTGTTCATTAGTATCGATGTCCTCGTCATGTAAAAAAACTATCCCAGCTGGGAATCTTTGGGGAAACACACACTTTCCTGCCCAAAATCGCTACCTGCGGCTTGATAAGAGTGCATTTTACGTGAAGATGAAACGGAAGAATGGAACCTACTGCTCATTAGTACCGATGTCCTCACAATGTCAAAAAACGATCCCAGCTGGGTCTCTTTGGAGAAAACACGCTCTCTGGCCTGAAATCGCTGCCTCAAGCTCGAGGAGAGCGCATCTTACGTCACGATAGACCGTACAAATGGAGGAAGAGAGCTCTTCCAAAGAATCCGTCCGAACAATTATCAAACCCATCAGCCCATAAATTCCCGTTTGCCAGACCCCTCTAAGGATGCCCCGAAGTGGACATTATTACGGCCATTGGTCATTCGACCAATTTTCGCCGTGCCGCGTTCATCTCGCTGATTTAGGAAATTTGTCCATTTCGTGTCGCAAACGAGCACATCTATCAACACCCTACCCACCCCCCACATTAGGCGTCGTTAGCCGTGACGACCCAGCAACCACTGGGCTCCTCCACACCGCATCACTAACTTTTTCATTTATTCCTCCCAGGAATCTCACGATAAAAAAACGAAGCCAGGAACAGACCATTCCACCGCGATAAATTTCAGTCATGTCCGTTCTCATTTACCCTCCATCTCCGCGACTCGGTGAGCCCAGGCTGAGTCGATAGAGCCTGAGAGAATGGCTGCAACCGGAGATATCCGGGAAAACGGACGAGGGTATTCACGGCAGCGAAGTGCACGAGGGTGCGCGTCCCGCTGCCCAGAGTACGTACGTTCCATCCGCTCGTATTTTTCACTCGGTTTATTCGCAAAGGCATTACCGTAATCAACCTAACCGATCTTCTTATTTACCCTTTTCGGACAAACTTTACATTCCATCCCAGGGGAGGGCGCGGGGGGGATCGGACGGTCCGGACAGGAGATACGCGGCTGGGAGTGCGAATACGAGCCACCGCCTGGGCAGACTCGAAGGAAAAAGGACCCTTTTTTTTTTTTTTTTTTGCGATTCGTCGATCCAGCGTCGGATGAAGAGGATCAGCGTAACTCGATATGCGCTGGTACTTCATCCTTCCAACGAGGACCGGGAGTTTTCGGGAGTGCGCGGGATTCCGGCACGCGCAATTGGACGATTCGTACGAACGCCTCGCTAAATCGCGAGAGCTCGCGACAGTGGGTATTGCGTAACTGTTGCGGGGGAACTTCGGGTAGGGGCAAGATGGGACGCGGGGCGAAATGGGCTTGGAGTGCGGACATGGGGCAAAATGGGGCACCACAATATGGTCCGGAAAATTCATGTGAAAACTCCTGACTGGGGTAAAGTAGGGTAGGGCTGTAGAGTGCGGACATGGGGCAAAATGGCACACAACGAAATTAAGGGGAACAATGAAGAGACGGGAAAAATGGGCATAAAGGGGTAAATCGGAGCGAATGAAAAAATTTTGATTTTCGTAACAATGTTGCTACGAAATTTATCTGTTTTCATCAATTCTTAGCGGGTCCCAAAAAACTTGAATGGAGCACACGGGTTCATTTTTCCCCTTCCTGCGTTTGCTCCATGGTATCTAAGTAAAAATTCGTATTATCTTTGCACTTATTCGGATAGTTAAATTCGTAGTATCAATTTTTCTTCAGCGACGCGTGCTCTCAAAATAATTATTTATTTGACGGCCACCGTTTATTTGGTTTAAGTAAAATATTTATTTGATTTAAATACATATTTATTTCATTCAAATTAATATTTTACTAAAACCAAATAAACGGTGGCTGTCAAATAAATGATTTTTCTGAGTGTGACCATTTTGCCCCTTCCTGCGTTTGCTCCATGGTATATAAATAAAAATCCGTATTATCTTTGCACTTAACGTATTCGCATAGTTAAAATCGTAGTATCAATTTTTTTTCACTCAAAAAAATTATTTATTTGACGGCCACCGTTTATTGGTTTTTTAAGTAAAATATTCATTTGATTTAAATAAATATTTATTTCATTTTAGCAAATATTTATTTCATTTCAATAAATATTTATTTCATTTCAATAAATATTTATTTCATTTAAATAAATATTTATTTAAATCAAATAAATATTTTACTAAAACCAAATAAACAGTGACCGTCAAATAAATGATTTTTCTGGGTGTGACCATTTTGCCCCACTGACGCCTGCGTTGGTGCGAGGCTGCAGTCGTGTGTACTGTGAGAGCCGTACGGGGTGGCCCATTCGAGAATTGGAAAACAGTAAAAGTTTCGTGATAGCTGGGCACTACTTCGGTCGGGAACGGCGGTAGGAAAATAAAATTTAGCGCGTGCGTCCGCGAAGCCCCCCCGAAGCTGCCTGCCCACTTCGCTGGGAAATTGGGCGGCTCGGCCGGAATAGATTTTATTGAGCGAGCGAGAGAGCGAGTGTGGCCGGATTTTTTGGAACAAAAAATAAATAAAAAAAAGGCCACAGGAAAAAGAGCGGAAGAAAGGGAGAAATTGGAGAATCGAAACGACGGTCCAAACTCCCCGGCTCGATTCGGCAGGAGGATTACGAAATTTCTCGTCCACTCAATTCGCAGAGAGGGACGCGAAGCGTCGATACACTCGTCGTCTCTTTTTTGCCCGGCACGGGACGAAAAGTTTATCGGTGAACCGATCGGAACTTTTTTCCCGAACCCGCTCCATACCCGTGAACGATAAATGCCCGATTCTTCGGATTTACCTCTTGACTTCATTTTTTTTTTTTTCCGTCACCGTACGGCGTTCGGTAGACCGGGCGACTTTCATGGACCACTGTTGAAAGACAACAGCGAGAGGAAAATTGAAGCGCAAGTATATGCTTAGAAGACCTCACATGGATTTGGCGCTTCTTGGGCATTTGCGCTTTTTAGCTTATAATTCCTACACCATTTATCATATCCGCATTCCACCTCCACAGAGACATGGTCCACAGTCTGGCGTATCGATTTCACTGCCAACAAACCAATAAATATTAATTCTCGCTAAAATGGCGGTGCATCGAAGTCACAAGTCCGACAAACGTATGTGGACGATTACGAAATCCATTCGAGCGACAGATCTAGCATCAATCACCTCCCTAGGTTCATATTCTTATCGCAGAACATCTTGAATTACTCGATTGACGTTCTCCAGCATGTCCGTTTATTCATGCCGTCATTTTCCACGTCCCTTTGCCATTTGTCAAGCGCGAATGAAGTGAACAGAAAAAAAAAGATAAAAAAAATTCAACGCGCCTTCCACGCCGATCGATAGTTTAATTCTTCCATTTTTTCGCTGTTTTTGCTCACGTAGCGTTATCTGCAAGGCGGAATCGTCAAGCCGATCATAAATAGGTAAGTACGCGTACGTAATGCGAAACGTTTGCACGCGACTAGGCCGGGCCGGGGACGCACGCGTTTCTGCACGAATCCCTATCAGTGTGGCTGAACCAGTCCGTGAAACACACACACGAGTCCTTCGACCGTAGTCTTACGGGTCCGACCGTACACAGAACTGCATAGGCGCCTCGCGGCTTTCGCATGGCTCGGGCACATAAATTATATTTATAGGCAGGTACACCCGTAGGGCCAACATGCCGCTTACTTTTCTCTCGGATCACAAACGAATCACTATAATTGAAGAACCCCGGCAATTGAGTGTCGTTCGCGTCGCTGTAATACCCCACTAACATATCCGACACACACGTAGCCGAAGAGACACACCTGCATTTTTCGAGCACCCCGGCACGATTCCGATAGCAATTTACCCCTTTATAAACAGACCGCAAAGCACCGCAGTGCATTCAACACCTCGCCGAGCAATGAAACAACTTTAGTGCTCGTAACTCAACTATGAAAATACATTGTACTGATGTTCAGAATGTTTCGTAAGTACTCAAGGTGAACGGAGCGAAACGGACTATTTTTTACCGACTTTACACGGGACATCAAAAGGTTTCAGCTCAAGCGAAGGATCGTTTTGGCTCGGCGATCCGTTTTGCCCCACACTGCTCTAAACACCGAAAATGATTCCGTATTTCAATATTTTTTATTCATTAATTGTTACCATGGATTTTTTTTAGATAGTACTGTAGTCGCGAGGAAGCTAGGTTGTTGGCGCCTGGGAGTCGAAATCGGTAATGATGTATCTAAGATGTGTTGCGCTAAGCGTGATGTTCTAGAATTCGCGAAACAAATGGTAGGATCATGTTCAGGGCTTTAATCTGAGCAAAAATTTCCTCTGAAGTTTTGTCCTACGACGCGTAGTTTTCGAGTTACGAGCCGTCGAATTTTCGAGTCAATGGAATTTAAGATGGCGCCACTAGTTCCGTTTCTGATGCCAGAACCTTTATATGGCTGTAACTCGGTAAATACGCACAGTACGAAAATGTGCCAAAGGAAAAGTTTGCTGCGTTGTGAACGGAGATTACGGTTTCACCATTTTTATGTCCCAACGTTGTAACAAAAAAATTCGACGTTTGCGCCATCGGTCTCGCGACCAGTTTGACAAAAAACTTTAACTGCTCGTAACGAGAAAACTATGCACCGTGGAAAGTTTTGCGAAAGGGAAAGTTTGCTCATTTTCAAGCACAGAATAAGCTCCTACATTCGTTTCCCGCAAAATCTCACTGCATCGCGTCAACAAAACCTTGGTTATCGTACGTCAGAACGCTTTGACCTTTGAATCACTCGAACCTTTGAATCACCATAAATGCTTTACCCTCGTAAATTTTCCCGATATCAAAAGTGGAAAAGAACAGCCAATAACAAAATTGAAAAAAATGAATGAAAATCCGTTAATGCTGGAATTTCATTGGATCGATGGGCTCTCGACGTTACGCGAGGGTCGAGAGAGCCTCTGAGCCCCCCAATCTGTCTGACCGCACGCACGTGTGCGTATGGCCTGTCCGGCTGGTATGGGAATACATCGGACAGGTTTGCGGGAGGATTGGCGGGGGATTTGGCCGGAAGGTTGTACCGATCTGGTGAGGGCCGCGCACTATAAATTGTAGTACACCTACGTTATCCTCGGCCCTGCATACTCCACTCGAGAATCATGGTTCTCCGGGTTTGCCTCCAGGAGCCTTCGTCCCCCTCCGTTCCGCTCCTTCCGTTGCCATCCAGAGAACCGGTGGCAAGATACATTTACAGATTAAAAGTGGCAAAAAGCACGGTGAGCGATATTACTCTTGCCCGTCGCTCAGCGAACGGAAAGCTCTCGGGCTGCGTTGCGGAGGTACGAATGGCAACGGCAAAAGCGTCGGCGTTACTCAAAAAGCAGCACCTACATTCGCCACTTCCATCCTTCCTGTGTGTCCCTTTGCGCTGACGCGCGTACGCTGTCGGAACTTTGCCTCCATATCCCTCCGGAGACCCTACACCACTACCCGTTTTGTTTCCCGCAACTCACTGACCTGAATGGGCATCTTCCACTTTGAACATTTAAAGTTGGAACGAATACACTTCCACTGATTTTTCAAGCCTGAAAGACCGCACGTACTTTCGGCCTGCCGTCTTCGACACCGCGCTGCTTCGCCTGGAGTGAATATATTTCGTTTTGTTGGTAGTGAAATCGAAACGCCAGGACGTAATCTACAGATCGACTTAGTCGCCGTGCCGATTTACTCAATATTTTAGAAACTACGGGCCAAAAGATAAAACCCAAAACCTGGGATGGCTACAGCGATTTTTGGATAGTGGTCAGTATCGCCTTATTCGGCCCAGAATCCATCATTTCTATCGTGCTTCCAGACAAGCGACACATCTGTCAAGATCTCATACCGATCCACTCGATTATTACAAAAACGATAGGCTCTAAAAGCCAAGCCCACAAATCCTCGCCCCGCTCCACGCCATCAAACCTTGACTGACCTCTTATTCAACATTCCCGCACCGTCCGCAGCTACGACTACATCCACTATTTAATTAACGAGACTTCCGACATTGCTTAGATTCAAAAAAAAACCTGTATCGGATATCCTTGATCCGTCGTTAGGTCGACGAAAAAACAAAACGTTAACCCACCGTATCGAAGCTCTTCATTAGCCGCATCAGCCTCGTCGCTTTAATGCCCAGGACTATAAAACCCCGCGATATGACAGCGGTTGGGTATCTCCGGCTCGTTAGTACCGTACCCGATTCCGTAATCGATCTCTCCACACTTCCGTTCCGTTAATAATCGATCTCGCCACACTTCCGATTATCGCGGTGGACGAGAGCGTCGAGGCTGGCGAGGTTGACGGCTGGGCTCGCGATGGTTCTTGGCCGGCGCACGCGAGTACGACCGGCATTCTCGGAAGCTTCGACGAGAGCGAAAGAGACCCCTGATAGGTTCGCGATTCGACGATAGCCACATCGGAACGGCACCCGATGTATACCTATAGTCGGTACGGGCGCGTACGTACCACTTGAACCCAGCGCGCATCGATCCATCATGGGCGCTTGCGGCTGGGCCGAGCCCAGGATTCCCCCCCAACCTACCGACCGTGCTATGCAAATCCCCGTTTTACGATGGCGATTTCTCGACGGACGGGGATAGATCGCGTCCGAGTTTTTTTTTCCGCGTCTCCGCGCCCGCTTATCGTGCGGCCCAAACCCCTTTTCCCATTGCGCTCTTCTGGTTTCCGATACCCGCGCCACCCTCAGTCCTCCTCGGGGCCACTATATCTGGATAAACGAAACGAGATTCACGGGAGCGAAAACGTATGGGTGGAAAATCCTGGGACGGAGGACTCCGGTGCATCGAGAGATAAGTAACCTTTGGGTGACATTCAGGGGGGCCATTTTTTTTAACGAAGATGTATCAAGAAGCAAAGCTGGGAGACGCGATGGGGCGGAGACGAGGTGCGCCATCTTCCGGATTTGATATGAATTGATGGGTCGGAGAGAAGTACTTTGGATGCTTCAGCTGGCGGAGACGAAGAGTTTGTTGTTTTGGATATGAAGGGGGATTTGTTAGAGAGGCTGTGGTTAGTAGGTTGGGAGGTTGTGAGGTACAAGACTTAGTCAACTGCATGCAGTTCTGAAGAGGTTTAGGGGAAAAGTTTGCCAATGTAATCAATGTAATGGCAAAATTACCATTTTTTACCATTTTTCAAAGGTCTGGTAACACCAATTTAGGATACTTTGACCTATTTTACTAGGGGATAGGGAATGTGTATTATTTTTTGAGGACACATTTGGCAGTTTTACTCGATTTTCGAAAAGGGCCATTTTACGCTTGTTAAGGACACTTTACCTTTGGTCTTTTTACTCAATTTAGAATAAGGCAATGAGACGACGGCATGTAGTCCTGAAGAGGTTTATGTGGAAAGATTGCCGGTATTTGCCCATTTAATCTACGTAAGGGCAGTAATGGCAATTTTTACCATTTTCGAAAATGTGCCGTAAGGCTTATTGAGGACAGATTCGGGCATTTTTGTTGAATTTCGAAGAAGGACTGGTAACGCCTATTTGGGATACTTTTGGTGGTTTTGCCTGATTTCGAATAGGGACTGTATCATTTTTGGGCCCACTTTTGGCCATTTTCCTCGGTATTGAAAAAGGACCGTATTATGTTTTTTGAGGGCCCTTTTCCTTTGGTCTTTCTACTCAACTTACAATACACTTTTATCATATTACTAAATATTAGAGAGGTGCCGTTTTAGGTTGGTCAAGAACACTTTTGACCATTTTACTCAACATCGAATAACGCCTGCATACATTTTGCGGATCTTTTAACCACTTCACTTAATTTAAAAACAGAACCGTGTAAGCCTTTTCGAGGACACATTTGGCCATTTTTGCGCCATTTCGGATGAGGACCTTGTGGTCCCTATTCGAAATGGCACAGAATGGCCAAATGTGTTTATAAGGCTTACATTGATGGCACTTTTGAAAATTCACCTCAATTTTTAATTAGCACTATAAGGCTTTACAGAACACACTTTTGACCATTTTGTTGAATTCGTTTCGTACCTTTAAAAAAATTTGTGAAAAAATATATCTTTTATCTACGGACATCTTCGTCGAGGCTCCAACGTCAGAAAACATCTTGATCGTTCCATACTTTGTAACCTTACGATCCCAATAAATCGCATGTCCTCTTATGGTGTTCTTGCACAGTGAATAAGTCACGCGTGCGAGCTCGGAGTTTCTCGCACGAGATGGCAAAGGACAAAGACGAACATAGCGTTTTTCTATTATTTCTGATACATTCTCGGTACTTTTGCGCGACCGACGGATAACGCGTCTTTCCAACTAGCGGCAACGAACACCATTGCATATGCGGTAGCATGTCGACCGAACGAGTTTTTCCTTCGATGCGGACTACATGCAACCGGTACAACGACTGATGTTCGATAAGTCTCATGGGGACGATAATTTTCTCACGCAGTCGCCGTTAAAAGCGTCAGAACCGGGAAACCACACCTGCAAATGTAATTCCCATATCGCAGAAAAATGTATTTATGTCCAATAAACGTTTGCGACGCGCCAACAAATTTTTTTTTATGAAAATTAAAATTATTGTGAATTTCATTTTTTTTAATGTAACTTGATTTAAAACAATTTGTTTCCATTTCACGAAAGATCTTTGAGAATTTATTTATTCATTGTTAATGTGATGAAAAAAATGTTTCTTTTGTTTAAAGAAATTTCACTTGGTTGAAGAAATTGATTTGTTAATAATTTTATTTAAAAATGTGTATTTCATTTATGCAAATTGAAAAAAACGATTGATGTTCGATAAGTGTCATGGGGACGATCATTTTCTCACGCAGTCGCCGTTAAAAGCGTCGGAACTGGGAAACCACACCTGCAAATGTAATTCCCATATCGCAGAAAAATGTATTTATGTCCAGTAAACGTTTGTGACGCGTCAACAAATTTTTATTCATAAAAATTAAAATTATTGCGAATTTCATGCAAAAAAAATGTAATTTTATTTAAAACAATTTGTTTCCATTTCAAGAAAGATCTTTAAGAATTTATTTATTTATTATTAATGTGATGAAAAAAATGTTTCTTTTATTTAAAGAAATTTTACATGGTTAAAGAAATTGATTTGTTAATAATTTTATGTTTAAATGTTTATTTCATTTCTGCATTCATAAAATATTGTCCAATAAATGTTTATGAAGCATCGACAAACTTTATTTCATAAACACTTAAATTATTGCAAATTTCATTATTTTTAAATGTAATTTGATTTAAAACAATTTGTTTCCATTTCAAGAAAAATCTTTGAGAATTTATTTATTTATTATTAATGTGATTAAAAAAAATGTTTCTTTTATTTAAAGAAATTTGAGTTGCGTAAAGAATATAATTATTTTGTACTTAATCTTCGAGAAAAAAGAATCGATTTGTTTTCAATTTTTTAAAAATCTTTATTTCATTTATGCAAATTAAAAAAAATCTCTGATAAATTTCTGAAGAGATGTCGAAAAAAAACAGTTTATTTCGAGTGCACAACAACCGATTATGGCGTAAAGAGTTACTGACTGCTCGATGAACAAAATAGGAAACTAGGGACGAGCGGAGATGTTACATTTTGTTTTGCACTCCGTGCAACCTCCTCGGCGACTTCATTTTATAAGAAACTTGGCACGGAATGACACACTGTCTGATGCCTCGAACCGTGTCCGAGAGTCTCGGATGGCGATCCAAGCTGAAGCGGTAGAATCAAAAAAAAAAGTACAACGATAAAAGTACAACAACGTAGATTCGACTTCGCGATCGCGAATACGGCGGGCAATCATACTTTCGGCAATTGAAGCTATAATGGCTCCGATAAGCTTTTTTATTACCACGATTTATCGAAATAAAAAAAAGTTGGCACGGCTCGCAACTACTTCGTCAAATAGTGTCTATACAAGGAATCGAAAAAAATGTCAGGTATTAAACGGACCTATGAATTTTTGTCATCACCGAAGAGGCTCATTACAAGTCGCTATATTTTTTCTCTTTGGGCAGCCCGGAGGTTAAAATTCATATTTTTCGTGGCATAAAAGTTAGCAGACGCTCCACGGAAATTTGTGACCGCTGTCACGTTTCGTAAACTGTTGCTTTCCTTGTGGGTCGATATAATGTAATGTAATGTAATGCAGTGCAACGCAGTGCAACGCGGTGCAACGCGGTGCAACGCGGTGCAACGCGGTGCAACGCGGTGCAAAACGCAGTGCAACGCAGTGCAACGCAGTGCAACGCAGTGCAACGCAGTGCAACGCAGTGCAACGCAGTGCAACGCAGTGCAACGCAGTGCAACGCAGTGTAATGTAATGTAATTTAATTTAAATTAATGTAATATGCACTGTCATAGTACATTTGGATACGAATGCGAAAAAACTTTTTCTGACGAAAACTTTACAGCACGAGCCGAAGGCGAGTGTTGCAATCACACGAGTTCGGAAAACGCTTTTCGCACAAGTATTCGATAAAATTTGATTTCACAAGGTGTGAAAATGGGGGTTTTCGCACCGAAAAAAACGCCATTTTCCCACCGAGTGAAATAAAAAATGTTATGAAATGTACAACACGTTTAACATACAAAGTTATATGAAATTAGAATTCATATACATTGTATTTGAATTTTAATGATTTCATTTTAAATGCAATACCTGTATATTAAAATTATGTTATTATTGAAAATATTATACAAATAATATTGTTTTTAATATACCGGTAAGGCAATATTCTTACATACGTGTCAATTAAATTTCATATATAGTATATGCATAAAAATTCATATGCATTTATGAATTTTCAAACAGAAATTTTTTACAGTGTAAATAATAATATAATATTTAATAGCATAATATAATATAATATAATGTTCATGTCGTTGTGCCAGGAAAGCAGCGGTTTACGACAATTTACAGTTGTCAATGATTCCATCGGAGTTTCCAATTTGCGTGTCATTATTTTTCAAAAAAAGTCCACAAATTCGGTATTAATGCGACATCGCTATCACTAGTACGATATTAATGATAATTTCAACAGTCGGACCGATAACTGCTGGTACGTGGAATCCCTCGAGTGAATCGACATTGAATACTTAATACATTGAAAGCTTGCGAGACTGTGAGGTAGACCGCGAATAATTGATGTTCGACCCCGTGCCACGAATCGTAGTAGAAGCCACCGAGCTTGTTGGCGCAACGAAGAGGAAGAAGGGGAGGAAGCCGGAACGATAGGATGGCTGCGTTTGCAAAGTTAGCCCAACTATACTCTACAGTCATTGGCGACTGATACACACACTGTAAAAAAATTACTGTTTGAAAATTCTTAAATGTATATGAAGTTTTTTGCACATAAAGTATATGAAATTTCATTGACACGTATGTAAGAATATTGTCAATTGCAATTGTCAATTACAATTGCAATTGTCAATGATAGATTTTAATTTTTTTGAATAATTTGTGATGCCTAGAAAACATTTCGAAAAGGGTCAAAATGGAATATCCTGAGAATTGTAGTGAAAACTAACAAATTTGATTCCACGAAACAATCGAAACTTCCAGCCTGTATTTTAATTATTTTCGAGATGGCGTATTAATTCTTAACATGTGGGGCAAAATGGGACGATCAGGATCGAAGCACGAAGTTGACTCTTTCAAAATTTCATTACATTTCGGAACGCGTCCATTGCAGGCAGAGGAAAGCATGGCGAAGTGAAGACGTGGGGCAAAATGGACACTTTTTTGCACATTTCGGGACAGAAATAACGTTGCAGATGGAGAACACCGGTCCGTTTTGCCCCGTTCATTTCGCCTCTCTCTATCATACAGGTAGAGGAGCGTGTGGAGAAGTGAACACGTGGGGCAAAATTGTCCCTTTTTAAACACTTCGCCACAGAAATAAGGATTCCGTTTCAGATGGAGAACCGTGGTCCGTTTTGCCCCACCGGTTCAATTTGCCCGCTTTACCATACACGTGGAGCGTGGCCAATTGCACACGTGGGGCAAAATGGACACTTTTTTTCACTTTTCGCGATAAAGATAACAATTCCATTTCAGATGGAGAACTCAGGTCCGTTTTGCCCGACCGGTTCATTTTGGCCCTCTCTACCATACAGGTAGAGGAGCGCATGGAGAAGTGAACACATGGGGCAAAATGGTCACTTTTTTAACACTTACCGCCACAGAAATAAAGATTCCGTTTCAGATGGAGAACCGTGTTCCGTTTTGCCCCGCCGGTTAAATTTACCCCGCTCGCCCCAATACGTTCGGTCCTCTGCCTCGCTTCTACGGCCGAACGACTACGAAGCGAATCCCGGGCTGCGATTGGAAATCGAACTGCTCTTACGATAAATCTTACCCTAGGCCTTGGCTTTTCTCTTGCCACGACAGACAAACCAAAATAGGCTCGACGAAATTGTATCGCCGATAGGCACAAAACTCATTCGGCCCGATCCACTGAAAAAACAAAAAAAAAAAAAATTAAAAAAAACCCTGTCTGTAGTTTAATATTTGAGCCGGAGAATGTCTCTGGCCCCTATATCGTGGCTCAGAACCGGCACGTGTATC
>JAPYZD010005046.1:0-10770 GCA_030522725.1 Ichneumoninae sp. B BG-2022a | reverse complement strand
GTGCATATGGACGGCCTGGTTGAGTAAAAAGGAAAGGATTATCCTGTGATAGTCGTTACTGGAAGAGCTCTTTGCTGTTGATATTTTTGGTCCCTCGGGATTTTTTTTACGTTGGAACTGGAGTTTGAGGAAACTGCGAGCTAAGAGCAGATCAGCAAAAATTTACTCATTCTACTCGGCGCTTCTTCGACGCTGCACGGTGCATATGGACGTCCTGGTTCAGTAAAAAGGAAAGGATTATCCAGTGATAGTCGTTACTGGAAAGGCTCTTTGCTGTTGATATTTTTGGTCCCTCGGGAATTTTTTGACGCCGGAACCGAAGATTAAGGAAATAACGAGCTAAGAGTAGATCAGCGTGCATATGGACGGCCTGGTTGAGTAAAAAGGAAAGGATTATCCTGTGATAGTCGTTACTGGAAGAGCTCTTTGCTGTTGATATTTTTGGTCCCTCGGGTAATTTTTCTACGCCGGAGCTGGAGTTTGACAAACTGCCAAGAGCAGATCATCAAAAATTTACTCGTCCGACTCTGAGTTCCTTCGACGCTACACAGTGCATATGGACGTCCTGGTCGCCGAAAAAGGAAAAAATTGTCCAGCGATAGTCGTTACTGAAAAACTATCAGTAATTCATAAAGACAGATTGAGCTGACGAAGTTCATTAAATTGCAAAGTGAGCGAGTGCGAGCAGAGCTTTCGCCGCTCACCGAGGCACCGAGCACCGCACCAAGTGAAACATCCGTGCGACCGAGAATAGTTCAAGGACGGAAAATCCGAGAGACGGAGAGTACCGGCCGATGAGCCAAGTTCCTTCGACGGCAATTGGCAGCGTTTTGCATCTTTCAACCGCCCACCGCGGATCGGAAATTTCGGTGCTGCAAGTGGATTCTTAAAACACGGCGAACGAGCCATAACCGTGACAAATGGAGCTTCCACTCGGCGAAAAAATTTACCTGCATCCCGCAACGATTAATTCCATCGATCTGAGGAGCCAGGATGGATAAACGAATAGATCGTTCCTGCAAGGGAAAAAGATCCAACTGAACCAGATCAGCGATGGAAAATTCCTAAACGGAGAACCGTGGCTGATTGCATAGATTAACCATGTAGATGGAACGCCGAGTCTCACCGTTTTCCGGCGCCACGAACGGACCTCGTTATCGTCGCCGCGGTCGCTGCCGAAGCGCCATCGTCGTACCCGATGAGTCGCCGAGAGTCGCTTCCGGTCAGAAAATCAACCCCGCTAATCCGGAGACGATGAATTCTGCTTGAAGGATCAAAGAAAATTATCCGAAAGGACGAAACATTTTTGGAGCAAAAATGGGACAACAGGGCTCGAAGGGACGACCCGCGCTGCGCGCCGACTTCGTCCGGGACTCGAAGATGCGTCTCGGGAGTTTCAAGCGAGGTAGAATTTTCTTCTAACGAGAATGTAGTAACTTGTGCGCCGATCGACCGGCGAACTCTCGGATTCGCTGAGGTAAACGATCTTCGAGGCACACGTGGCGAATGCGTGCACGTGGGGAAACACGGAGAGTTTTCACACGCACGGTGTGCTGTTTTATAACGCCGGTCTGTAAGCCTCGCCGGGATACGCGCGGTGAGAGAGGATGCGCGTCCGACTCGCTCATCTGTTGCGCGAAGCCTATTTTGGCCGAAGCCGTTGAAGAACCGACGGGGAGGGCGCACTAAATTGTTTCAACGCCCCGGGTCCGAGTCTGTAATTCATATTTAACGAGATAGCCGGCATCGTGATCGAGCTTTCCTCGCGCTGCGTGCGTGTTTTTGCGTCGACGCTTATTAGCGGCTCGGAGATACATGGCATACACGCGTGTTGCGAGAAGCTCTCGGCCTCGAACCCCCTTCGATAGATACACGGAAGTGTGAAATTTTTTTTATCTCGGGAGGTCCAGCCGTGTTTACGAGATGTTAATTTTTTTTTTTTGGAACGGCGAATTATCGAGATAACAAACATAATGGACAGTGGGATAGGCTGGGACTCGGCGGAGTTTTCGGATATTGCACGCTGCCAAAATAAACAACTTGTAACGCATTTGTTTTTTATGTTGAGATGGCAATTCTCAGGTATTCCGCTTTGGCAATGTTTTGTTTCTCTATTATTAAGTCGATGCCAGCGATAATGTTGTCTGGGACCGTAGACGCCTCGTTCGCTAACGGTGGGGTAACGCGTTTCGATTTTGTTTCTTTTTTCTCACCTTTTTTTGTTTTGTGCAGCGATTTATCGAGGTAACAAATTTAATGGACATTTATATAGGTAGTCACCGGAGTGTTTGGATAATACACGTTGCCAAAATGAACAATGCATAAGACATTGTTTTAAAGGTTACAATGACAATTCTCGGAAATTCCACTTTGGCAATGTGTTCTTTCGCTATTATTAAGTCGATGCCAGGGATTATGTCGGATTTATTTATTCTGATTTTTTTCCATAGATATTTTTTTTTAAACAAGGAATTATCAACATAAAAAGATAGGACATTGAGATAGGTACAGACTTAGCGAAGTATTCGGACCAGAACAAATAACGTATAAAAACATTTTTTTAAAGTTAAAACAAAAATCCACAGAAATTACATTTCGGCAATGTGTTGTTTCGCTATTATTAAGTCGGTCCCAGGGATAATGTTGTATTTATTTATTCCAATAGTGTATTTATTTATTTTAATTTTATTTTTTTCACAAATTTTTTTTATACAACAAATTATCAAGATAAAAAAGACAGGCCATAGAGATAGGTACAGACTCAGCGTAGTATTCGAACCAGAATAAACAACGTATAAAAACATTTTTCCAAACGTTAAAACAAAAACAATCAGAAATTCCACATTAGCAATATGTTGTTTCTCTATTATTAAGTCGCTGCCAGGATAACGTTGTCTCAGATCCGTAAACGCCCCGTTCGCGAACGGTTGGCTAGCGTCTATAAAATGTTATTTATTTATCTTCATGTATTTTTTTTTTTTTTCACAGAGAGATCACCGACGACAGGAAGTCAGCCAAGACGAGTGGCGAACGGTCGAACGGCCGGCCATCAGCAGCAGCAGCAGCAGACACGCATTAATAATTGCGATGCCAAGAAAGGCGGCTGCCCCGACGTGTCGCCTCTCAATCTCGGTGAGCTGAATTTTATGCATCCCGAGTTCCGATCGAGTCCGCATTAATTTACGGCGTTCCCGAGCAAGCCGCCGACTCTCCACGAGAGATGAGACCTTCGGAACTGACTGCGAGCCGGCGAATGCAGGATGTTATGGCCATTACCGGCGCTTTTTTTTGTTTTTTTCTCTCATGCCGCTGCGGCAACCACGTTTATTACTGACGCTCGTGAGCGACGCTGTAAGCCTGTACACTTCAATTGTTTTTTCAGACAAGAGTCCCACGCCGTTGCGGACATCGGCATCCGCCAGGAGAAACGGCCCGGTCAACAGCGTCAATGCCAAAGTTACGAACGCCGGTGCAACGACGACCACGGCCAAGGGTACGCATCGACCGTCCGTCGGGCCGGTCACCTCAATTAATCGAAGCTAATTAATTAGTCATTTAAAAAAAAAAGAACAACAGTTCGCCCGACGTTAAAAAGTCGCCTACACGCTCGGTACGCTAAAAGGTACCTAATTGTGCACGAGGTGTGGAAAGTGGCTTAACGCGTCGTGACTCTCGACAGTCCCGCGGATACGCCCGTACGCATTTTGCTTTGCCTCCATACGTACGAAAACTATACGTTACGCTTCGGTGAGATGTACTTTTGTACGATTCACCGAGCGTACTACTTGCGCGATATTTTTTTTTTTCGACTCGGCTCGACCTGCTCCATCATCGCCGTTACCAACGAGTTTCTAATCTCTCATCGTCTCTCGGCACTCGGCTCGACGGAGTTTCGTTCTCTCACCGGTGTCGAAAATCTCGCTGCGCGATCCTCGCTCACAGGTTTAGAGAGACGACCAACGTTCGCTCTCTCGTTCGCATCCTCGTCAGGGCCGCCGACTAGCTTCGAGGTCAACCGTACACCTCTTCCTTGCACTCTCGCGTGCTCCCGACGCACGCTCCGATGCACGCGCCGGTTAATGGAAAGAAGTACCTCTATATCGCGTGTGCACCCACCTCGAGCATATATCTCAGATTGTTGACGAGCTGGAACTGGAAGCTTCGCCGCTTCTTGTAGAATCTGGTCGAGCTTTCACCGAGTATTTCGCTCTTTTTTTTATGCAGTTTTCTTTCTTTTTTTTGTTGTCGACAGTCGTCGGGGTTCTTGACGCGATTTCTTCATCGACCCGATCTGATTTGTGACACTGGTGAAAAGAGGGAAAAAAAAATGCACATTCACTGTGCAAGACATCTGGTAAACGAGCGCGGGGACGAAGCGAGGAAAGCGCGAGAACGCACACACGCACTCGACTAAAATAGAACACGTATCTACGCACAATTCTTTTACTTTCTCCTTTTGCGAGAGTTTGCTTCTTGCTTTTTAATTTTTTTTTTATGTTTGTTTCTTTTTTTTTATGAGGTACGAGCGGTTCAATGTGGAGTCGTACGCGCGTCGCAGGCGTCGAGCGCGCTTCACGTGGCGTCCTCGCGCGCAATGCCTCCAAGGCCCTTGCATTCCAAATAGACAAATACGAGATTTATTCGGAGCGCGTGGTCTAGGAATAACCGATCGACACTGCCCGAGCACGCATTCGGAGACTCCACTTTCGTCGTTTCGTCTATACGATTATTCCTGGCTCGACGGAAGTTCGTCCCTTTTACTTTTCTTCTTTAGACATCTTCTCGACAATCAGTTATGTGGGCCATTCATGCGGGACCCGGAACGTCGGCCACGTGCACTGTTGAAAAATTTTGCGAAATTAATTCGTGTAAATTCTCAATCGTTTGTACGTTAGATCCAACTTGTGTTTATAGACAAAATTTAATTAATCGCTTCGCGCATAAAAACTTTGCATACCGTATGGAAATTTTTCATACGAACATTTTTTTTTTTTTTTTTTTACAGTTCACATTACTTTTTGCTCTTCGAGATGGGTATTCGGTTATCGCGCAGAGCATCGTAAATCTCCGCTACTCCCGACTAAGAATTTTCTCGAGCTCCGAATCGCCGCTTCTCTTATTACTTTATTTATTTTATTTTTCGTAAAACACATCCCGCGTTCTTATTCCATTTCACGCTTCGGCAAAATAATACAGACAATTCGCTGAATTTTAGACATCGCGAATCGGGTACGTGGGTCATTCACATGGGACGCGGAACTTCGACCACATATTGTTAAATTTTTGTTGAAAATTCATTTGTAAAAATTCTCAATTATTTATCAATTAGTTCCAACATTATGTTTATACACAAAGTTTAATCAATTTCGCGCATGAAAACTTTGTATGCCGTATAGACATTTTTCATACAAACATTTTTTTTTATATTTCACATGATTTCTTCTCCTCGCGATGGGTAGTCGGTTATCGTACGGAGCATCGTAAATCTCCGCTTACTAACTACGAATTCACTCGAGCTCCGAGCCTCAGCTTCTCTTATTTTTTATTTTTCCATTTATAACACATCATGCGTTCTTATTCCATACGGTCGTCCCTTTCACTTTTCTTTTTTAGACATCTCTTCGCGAATCAGTTATGCGAGCCACTCGTATGAGACGCGCAACTGCGTCTACAACATACACTGTTAAAAGTGTTTGCAAAATTAATTTGTGGAAATTCTCAATTATTTATCCATGAGTTCAAACTTGCGTTTATACACAACATTTAATTAACCACTTTGCGCATAAAAACTTTGAATACCGTATAGAAATCTCTCAAACATTTTTTTTTTTACATATCATTACTTTTTTGCTTTTCGGAATGGACATTCGGTTATCGCACGAAGTATCGTACATTCTAGCACTACCGACTACGAATTCACTCGAACTTCGAAACACAGCTTCTTATATTTTTTAAATATAATTTTTATCGTCTAACGATTATTTGCGACTCGACGGAACTTAGTCCTTTTTACTTTTCCCTTTTAGAACTTCAAAAAATCTCTTCGCGAATCAATTACGTGCATCATTCATGCGGTATCTCGACCACACGCACTGTTTTTGAAAAGTTAAAAAATTTTGGAAAATTAATTTGCAAAAATTCTCAAGTATTTATCCATTAGTACCAACTTACGTTTATGCACAAATTTTTTAAAATCTCTTCGACCATAAAAAGTTTGTGTACCGTACGAAAATTTTTCATAGAGTCTCGCAAAGTATCGCAAAACCGCCACTGCCGACACCTAATTTTCTCGAGCTCTGAAAAACACATCTCTTATTTTTTTTTTTATTTTCCATTTATATCACATCCCGCGTTCTTATTCCACTTAACGCTTCGTCAAGATAATACAGAGAATCCGTTGGCGTAGGTACACGATCAAATGCGACATCCGCAGCCCCGGAATTCCGCGTAGCGCATTGCGTGCACTAGAAACTCTCGGTTCTCGGTCACGGCGTGGCAACGTCTCGCAGCCGCTCGGTGAAACTCCGATGGGTAGGAAAAAGGGTCAAAGATTGACGAATATTGGGTTTGAGACATCGGTGAATAACAGAGCATGTGGAGTGCGTGCGAAAAAGGGAGGAGCAGGGGGGGGGGGTGGAGAGTTTATCGGTCGGACAAGGAGGAGTCGCACGCAAGACATTACAAGCAGCTTGGCCTGTGCTAATTCAGTCGAAGCACGGACTCGGTCATAGCCGTGCACTCAAACACAAAGCCCATCAAATTCAGCCCGACGCGTCCGAAATTGCCACTTATCGTACATAGCAAAGCACGTACAACTCGCGATCGAGATAACTGTTTTTTTTTTATTGTATCTAAAATGTGTTTTTTTTTTTTTTAGATAAATATCAATGAATAAGATTCTTATCGGGAGGAACTCGTCGAGGGCTAAAGAGCTCGCGTACAGCGCGCGCCGGATGCGCGCTATAAGGAAAGGTGACAAAGTTGGTGCTTCCGGCGTTTCAAAAACGTCGGGGCATACACGAGCGCGTGACTGTTTCCATAGTCGTTGGACACGCGTTTTGAAGCCTCGGTAGTTTCGGAGCGTCGGGACGACAATCGGCCAGAAATCGTCATCGCTCCTACGGACGACGGAAAAGTTTCGGCTCCGCCGAGTAAAAGTTTTTCCGGTGTTTACCTGAAGGTGCTGGGCGACGTTCCGTGCGAATCGTCCGGTGGAGTCGCAGTGGGTACGCGGTATTGAGAGTCGCCGACTGCAATCGGTTAATCGGTTTATTACCTGAGGAGGAGGCGAGGGAGGAGAGGGTGGTCAGTGCGAGGACGGGAAGTAGGGAAGAAATCCCGCCTACCTGGTGGTTGGAAAAAGACTCCGTAATAGTCATTCGGGCCCGGGACTCGAAAGCGCACGCACCCAATTATCGGTTACGCACCGCGAGAGAAGTTCGAGCAACGCGCCGAGCTCTCCTAGTTCTGCTGCACTTATCGAAGAACCGTGTTATCGCGAGCGCGCGCGTGTCCTCGACTCGATCCAGTTTTGGCTCACGACGACATCGACATTGAAGGAACTTGGTCGACGCGTCGGTGAGAAAAGTTGGCTCGCGACACTCGGCTTTCTAGCATAAACGGAATTAAGTGAGACGCAGTTGTCGGCTTCGAGGATAATTCGAATAAAGGTCGTTCTTCTTTCTCGCACGTCGTCGAGCAGTCTTGGCTGTGAGCTCGGAGCGGCGAGCGGTCTTTTGCTCCGTATTCGTAGCAGTCGGAGGGAGACGAGCGCTAATTCGCTATAATAATTGGATTAATGTAGTTTAGGGGGAAAAAAATAATTGTGAGAGAAGATTATGATCGTGAACAATTTTTGTCGTCCAGATCGGCTGTGAAGGGTTTTATAAAAGTTGTCTGCTTCGAGGATAATTCGAAAAAAGGTCGTTCTTCTTTTTTGCACGTCGTCGAGCAGTCTTGGCTGTGAGCTCGAAAAGCGACGAGCGGTTTTTTACTCCGCATTCGTAGCGTTGGGAGGGAGACGAGTGCTAATTCGCTATAATTATTGGATTAATGTAGTTTAGGGGAAAAAAAATAATTGTGAAAGAAGATGACAATTGTGAAAAATTGTTGTCGTTAAGATCGGCTGTGAAGGATTTTGTAAAAGACCGTGACTGTGTTAGCTTTTTTTTTAAGCCCATGTGCGATGATATCGTCAGTGGAAGTGTTGCAGTCCGTTGAGGCGTAAATTAAGTCTGTAATCAATCGGGGTAGAAAGAGCAAAGTGCGTTGTAGTCATGACTGTATTCCGAACGCTCGAGCCCAACGAAGCGAACCCCGACGAAGAAGCCTCCTTCGTTATCGATGATAGAAGCGAGTCTTCTTCGTTATCGTCCGGAGGCTCGAGAGACTCGCCGGTAGGCTCGGTGACACTGGAAATTTGTGACGCGACGATGATCAGACTGGAGGATTCCCGTATGGCGAACAGCCCGGGCGGCGGCTGCTCGTGGAAGAACAGTAGAAACCCCTTGCTCATCGCTCCCGTTGCGTTGCTTGCAGATCGCACTGCCAAGGAGAACAATATTAACTCGAACAACGCACCGAGGAACCTGCTGCTCGCTGAGACACGCGATCAGGCGGCGCAGACGGACAACATCTACGAGGCCGTTTGGGAGAAGAGAGCCGTAGACACCGTTCAGGCTCTGTCCATCACCGTCCAGTATCTCGCGCATGAGGTATTTATTCCGGAAGATTCTTTCCAATGTTTTAGTCTCGCGCTGTCCTTGTACCAGTTTTGCTTTTTTATGGTGTATGATTCATTATTATTTATTAACTTTGTGCTATTTTTATTGTTGCCTCGGTATCGAGGATTCTTTGTTTTTGTTCTTATTTTTGATTTTCTTCTGCGTGGTCGCATGAACTTTTGGAGGACTTCCGGTCCTAATTTACGATAAATCTCATTTGTTCGTTAGGTTTTTTTCGGAATTTTTTTTACGTACATTATTTTGTAACATTGAACGTAATAAGGTCAACGAAGTCTTCTTGTTAATTTTATGTTTTTTCTGCTGAACTGGAAGGAGCAGAAAACTGCGGAAGATTCTTTCCAATTTTTTAATCTCGCGCTGTCCTTGTACTAGTTTTGCTTTTTTTAAAGGTGTATGATTAATTATTATTTACTATTATTATTGATTAACTTTGCGTTATTTTTATTGTTGCCTCGATATAGAGGATGCTTTGTTTCTGTTTTTTATTTTTGTTTTTCTTCTGAGTGATCGCATGAACTTTTGGAGGACTTCCGGTCCTAATTTACGATAAATCTCATTTGTTCGTTAGGTTTTTTTCGGGATTTTTTTACGTACGTTATTTCGTAATATTGAACGTAATAAATCAACGAAGTCTTCTTGTTCATTTTATGTTTTTGCTGCTCAGCTGGAAGGAGCAGAAAACTGCGGAAGATTCTTTCCAATTTTTTAGTCTCGCGCTGTCCTTGTACTAGTTTTGCTTTTTTATGGTGTATGATTCATTATTATTTATTAACTTTGTGTTCTGTTTATTGTTACCTCGTTATAGAGGATGCTTTGTTTTTGTTTTTCTTCTGTGTGGTCGGATGGACTTTTGGAGGACTTCCGGTCCTTATTTACGATAATTCTTATTTGTTCGTTAGGTTTTTTTCGGGTTTTTTTCACATCCGTTATTCCGGAATATTGCGACTGAGAAACGAAAAATAAACAAGAACTTGGGCATTTTTTTCTGTCCAGCTGGAAAAATTCTTCATCCCCAAACTGCGAAAAGATTGTGAAAGCTTCTTCCCAATTTTTCAGTTTCACACGTTCCTTCTTGAATAAATTTTTGTATGCTTTATGCTCTATAATTATTTATCAACATTGCGTTATTTTTATTTCCGCGCTCCTCTTAGAAGAGGCTTTGTTTCTGTTTTTCTGCGGTTGCTGCCGTTGCATGTTCGGAGAACTTCCGGTTCTAATTTGCCATAAATCGGATTTGTTCGTTAGTTTATTTTTATTTTATTTTCTGTTTACTTCCGTTACGTCACAATATCGCGATTCGGAGACGAAAAATAAACGACGTTGTCTTTCATTGTATTTATTTTTCTGTGCAGCTGGAAGGATTCTCCGCGCCGAAACTGCGAAAAGATTGCGAAAGGATGAAGAACGAGTGGATGATGGCGCGCACGGAGGTCGAGGATTTGCAAACGAATCAAGTTAATCTCGAGGAGAGGATAATAGAAGAACGAGAAGACCATCAACGAGCACTCGAGCATCTTCGGGCGGAACGTAAGTATTGCGTACTCGGAAGAAGTGGCCGCGCACGCATCGAGAGCGGTTAATTTTATCCATAGCTGCAAGTACCGTTTTCCTGAGTGGAAGGCATTGAAGGCATCGAAACAGTCCGAGATTCTTTGTAATTAACGCGCTGATGATTTTTTTTCCTCATTAAGGACAAAAACACTCGCTCTCCCGTGAAGAAGCTAACTCACCCAAATCGTATACACATGTTGCGGAAAGGGGCGAACCTCTTGATGACTCTACCGTTCGGAAACGCTGCGTGTTCCCTGGCAGACTGCGCGGAGAAAAATAATTAATTTGTCGGCCACACCAAATTAATAGTCTAGAGCGTATTTAAGGAGGGAGTCACGCTGCGCGCTGACTTCGCATAAGTTCGACAACAATAAACGAAAATTGCAAGTACTTCTTGATGGTGTAAAAATCTGAAAAAATCATGTATACTAAAGGTACTGAGAAGATTAATTTTGCATAATAATAATTGCAAAAT
>JAPYZD010005045.1:0-10416 GCA_030522725.1 Ichneumoninae sp. B BG-2022a | reverse complement strand
CGAGTATTTTCGATACGGTTTCGAGTATTTACGATACAGTTTCAGTATTTACGATACGGTTTGAGTATTTACGATACGGTTTGAGTATTTACGATACGGCTTATTGAAAAGCGCCACTTTATGTCAGGGCCGGCAGCTACACAAAGTAGTATTTTTCATACATGAGTTACATAAATTATTTTATATTGGCAAAGTTTCGAATATTAAATTCTACGTTGGCTCAGACGCAAGAGCAGTCGAGCCGGGCCTATGCAGCTTATGGTCATCCGATCGGGAACCGGCATTACCGCATCCTATTCAGGTTACTCCTGCAATGCGCATACATAGAGCAATTGGTCGTAAATTATTGAATAGTCCAACTGCGCCAGATACATCTTTATTTCTAAATACTATATAGCCAGACTAACGTCACTTGTGTGTTTTTCTTTATGTTTCAGGTGAGTAAAAAAATCGAGAACAACGAAGTTCGAGCGCCTGGCGCTGTATTATTTCTCACGTGAGTAATTTTTTTTTTTGTAATTGTAATAACTTTGTTTTTGGTCCCTTCGATGCGTCAGCACTAAGGGGCGTAAGTGTTGAGTGCGCGAAAATGCGATTAGCCCAAAAATCATGAATACGTGACCTTCGGTCACGTGGTAACGTGCACCCAGGAAAATAATTAATTTGACGGCCACCGTCTATTTGTTATGTATTTCTTTCATTTAAATAACTATTTACTTAATTAAAATAAACATTTATTTAAACCAAATAAATATTTCACTTAAACCAAATAAACGGTGGTCGTCAAGTAATTTTTTTTTTTCTGGGTGTGACCTTCGGTTAATTGTTGAGAACGCACGAATTATGTTGAATGCAACAAATCTTGCTCGTACTCTTTAGGCTGAGGCGGTTAACACAGCAGTGTACACATTAAATCGCCATCTATGTAAGCCCAATAACGAACAAACCCCATTCGAAAAGTGGACCGGGAAACCGTTGAACTCGTCACATTTGAGACGATTCGGAATTACATCATAAGCCAATCCAATTTCACATCAAACCAAATCACATCAAACCAATTTCGGGCCAATTTGACGACACATAAAAAAATTGGTGTTAGTGTTGTGTTACTTGAGTCGATCTCATGGTCTCTGATGGGACACAGTTTGCCTATGTTTCTGTATCGCATTTCTATACTAACCATGTTACCTATAATTATTATTGATAAAGGAGTTTCTCAAAGTCAATCACCGGGAAGTCCTTTCTTGTTCAAGTCCCATTATAAATAAAGAAACTTTCATTTTTAATTCAGCGCTCTATTTAATAATCAATAGAACTTCCGAAATTCTCGAAGCCTGATGCGTCGAATGAGGGCCGACGGTAAGTTCCTCTGCCAGAAGTCCGGAAGTTACGACGGAGAGTATTCCATTCCCTTCCGCCGACCGGGCGCGTGCTCAATGTCTCGATCGAATGTCGCCATAAATCCATCCGCGTGAAGTTAAAACAGGTTCGATGTGCAGGTCGGCGTTTTATGCGATTTCCGTGACCGTGCGGCATCTGCTCCAGAAGGTGGTGCGGTACTCATGCGCCCCCTCCCGCTATATTTATGGAATTCCTTAAGGCAGCAGCCCCTACAAGCGCCACTACAACTTCAAAAGATTATGATGCGATCGTTGACCAATCGTTTTTGGGAAAAGGTAGGGTAAAAGTGGGGAATATGGCCCGGTCCATATATCATTGATTCACTGCGAAAAAGGATAGTATTTCCTACTATAATGGATAGTTCCGAGGGGGCACGTCTATATAGGTAGTTTCTTATAGTACACTGTAAAAATAAATTGTAAATTTAATGTACTGGAACTTGAAATTTGCTGACATTACCCATATTAATTAAACATTAATGTACTTTCCTTGTAAAATAAAAATACCAGATATTAAAATTACAAATCTTTTGCTGCAAAATTTACAAAAATTTTCATGATAAATACAAATTTTATTGTAAAATTGCAACAAACATGTGTTTGAAATTTCAGAAACGGTTTATGGAAAAAAGCTTCCAATACTGTTCATTAATTCTCAAACAAAATTTTTTTACAGTGTATATATTCAATTGTTTAAACTGTAAATATGGTTGTAACCATGATTTATTGTCTTTGTCATAACTATAAAATGTAGACGTTCCCCTTGGGAACTATTTTGTATGTTCCATCGTATACCCTCTCGGGTTTTTACGTAACCCGTCCTTTTTCCCCCTATCACTCCCTACCCGCACTTCACTAAGCTACCTAACTTCCAGTGCGTCCGCAGCCGACTTAGCTACACTGTACCGCATTTGTCGAGGACACGGGGAAACTGGGGAAAACCCGTGTCGGTACAGACGGCCCTATATTTTTCTGCTTCCTCGATGTTTTAACATCAAGAACTTAGAAAAGCTGGCCTGCTGCTCAACATTCGATGTGCAAGCCGGTGTAGGGCTAGGCGGTCACCCATCCATCTATTGGACACAAGCAAAGCTGCTTGACTCGGGAGACCGCCGAAGCTACACACCGACCGCGCATCTAACGCTGTCGGTCCCTTGGCAACTATTTTTTATGGTAAAAAGTCAGTATTGTTGATTTAACTACACAGCGAAAAAAAATCAATTGAGTCAACAAAATAAGCACTTACGGGTGGCGAAATAAATGTTTGTAAAAGTAAAGAAACATTTGATTCGACGGCCTGTTGGTTCGATCAACGGGTGTTCCTTTCGAACAAGCAAACATTTGTTTCGCCACCCGTAAGCGCACATTTTGTTGACTCGATTGATTTTTTTCTCCGTGTATGTAATTTTTTGTCAGTGTTTACGTGTTAATCGAGGTGGGCCATATCCACCACTTTTACCCTACATGAC
The DNA here is from genome assembly GCA_030522725.1 of Ichneumoninae sp. B BG-2022a. Classification (NCBI taxonomy): domain Eukaryota; kingdom Metazoa; phylum Arthropoda; class Insecta; order Hymenoptera; family Ichneumonidae; species Ichneumoninae sp. B BG-2022a. The sequence continues at coordinate 7,547 of JAPYZD010005045.1, read as the reverse complement.
GCCATCGGGTGAGCAGCTCCCACACTGATAAAAAAATACGGTTGAATCAACTAAGATTCGAGCAGGGACGTTCAATTAAAGATTTTGTTCATACAGCTAAAAAATTAGTTAGTTCAACAATTTGTTGGATGATTTCATCAAAATATTTTTGGATCATTCAAATATTTTGTAGGACCAACTAAATATTTATTTGAACGCCCGAATCTTAGTTGATTCAACGGTACTTTTTTATCAGTGCAACCACTGTCGCCGTCCGGCCAGTTCCTGTTATTGAATGTCTATTGATAATAATAAAGAATTCGAAGCGTCGTGAACCTGTTACGTGTACAGTTCACTTTTCAATACATCCGCGAGCTTCTCGCGCGGCTGTTCGCGTTAAACATTATGCCAACAATATTTCGAGACGGAGGAGCGTGCGGCGTGATGGTCCATGCGGGACGATAAATTTTCCATTTATATTCCTGTCAAGGATGAGAGTGTGAAACGAACGGACAAAAATTGTGGTGAAGCTGCTGTCGGTAGGTAGCGAGAATTCCCGAGGTACCGGAGAGACGATGGTGGAGGAGCCCGCGAGGGTTGCATCGTGTACCTGGAGCATGCAGCAGCAGCGGCGGCGGCGGCAGGGGATGGAAAGCCCGGTGAGGGTCGAGGGTAGGAGGCCGTGAGCAGTGCGTCTTTATCGAACCGCGCGCAGGTGCAACGCCCAGGAGAGCCCCGGTGCGCGGTGCACTCGCGGTCGGCAAGATCGTTCGCGGAAAGCACGAGCGGAGAGGGCGGCGAACATTTTTCCATTTTCGCGAGATATAGCAATGAAATATCCCATTTGTATTCTCCCCCGCGCGCCGCGGCATCCACACCGGGAAGGCACAATTCTAGTCCGCTTTGCGTGCGTTGAGTGAAATTTTTTTGAAGAACACTCCATCCACCATCCGGATATACTGTCCTCACTTTCTCCCACGAACGTTCACTTTACCCGGATACACCCGATGGATAATCAGAGGTAGGAAAAAAATGAAAATTAAAAGAACAACTCGCCAGCACTTGGTCGTGCTGGCGAGTTGTCGCTGCACCCAGAAAAAAATTGATTTGAAGACCACCGTTTATTTGGTTTAAGTAAAATATTTATGTGATTTAAATAAATATTTATTTAAGTTAAGTAAACAGTTAATTAAATCAAATAAATATTGATTTAAATCAAATACTCGGTGGCCGTCAAATAAATTATTTTTCTGGGTATGTTGCCGACGAAACAGAATGGCATTTACCTTGTTCTCAGCTAGTAAAAAATATAACTCGGGCGAACTGAGCATCTACACCGGGAAGGCACAATTCTAGTCCGCTTTACGTGCATTGAGTGAACATTTTTGAAAAACACTCCATCCACCATCCTGGTACACTGCACCAAGAAAAAAAATTATTTGACGGCCATCGTTTATTAATATTAAGTAAAATATTTATTAAATAAAATAAATATTTTACGTAATCTTAATAAAAGGTGGCCGTCAAATACATTTTTTTCTGGGTGTGTTCTCACTTTCTCCCACGAACGTTAACTTTACCCAGTTGCACCCAACATACAATCCGAGGTAAAAAAAGTAAATAAAAATGAAAAGAACTGATTACTCACACTTGGTCGTGTTGTTGAGTCGTCGCTGTTGCCATCGAAACAGAATGGAATTTACCTTGTCCTCAGCTAGTTAAAAAACATAACTCGGGTGAACCGAGCGATGCCGACCGTGCGGATGGATTCAAACCATCCGTCGAGTCGGCGAACATAGATCGCAAAGAAATTGCAATCTGCCGGCTAAACCTCGTGCCTGTGTAAAATAATTCGCGGCGTGCCAAAGTGGCACGGCGAGGGAAAAATATTCTATTCATATTTTCGCAACACGTATACAAAGGCATACCGTGAAAGTCGAGCGGCTCCGGTGAAGTATATAGAAATATTTCGAACATCTATGCAGACGGTGGGACGGATGGAAATGGAGAGAAATAAATATATGTACCGGGACGGAATAGCGCCGGCCGAGGCGAGAGGCTTTCGCGCGAGTGCACCATCATGCACCCGGTATGCAGGCGAGCAGAGTGTATGCATACAACTGGGACGTGCGAGGATGGAGAGAGCACCAGTCACCCTATATAGCGCGGGCGGCGAACGTGGCGGAGTCCCGAATGAATCCCATATACATATACACATAATAGAAGATATACGCTTTACATAATGGTATACATATGGAGAAACGACGATATAGTTCACACGCAGGGGCTAGTTTCGTTGGGCCGGTGTAGGATGGATATCGGCAGGGGGAATGTAGATATCAATATTTTATCCGTGTACCTGGGAGAAGGCTCAATAGTTTTGTATCGTTGGCTCAGCCCTTCGCTTATTCGTTGTGTTATATATATACGTATACACATATGTATGTATATATGCGTTTTCTCCTTCCCCGACGATATTTCAATATTTTCCCTCCGAAAGCTCGGCTAAAGCCGGGGCCAGCACCAATTTGTACCGTCTCTGCCGTTTCGTCCGAACGTACGTTGTGCTTTAGTATGGACCGTAGACCGTGTGCGCGCATCGTATATGCGGAAGAGTATACGCTGTGCATGCGCTTAGTTACCGTGGCTTAGCCCGAATATGTTTCATCCATCGAGCCGCAAACGCGGTAGACTTGCACTTATGTAGGGGAGAGCGGGGCAAAATGGGGCACATCCAGAAAAATAATTTATTTGACGGCCACCGTTTATTTTGTTTCAGTAAAATATTTATTTAAATCAAATAAATATTTATTTAATTTACATAAATATTTTTCTTAAATCAAATAAACGGTGGCCATCAAATAAATTATTTCTCTGGGTGCAACGGGGCAAAACTAAATTTTCCAATCATTTTTAGACGGACAAGGTGGCAAAACTGGGCAGAAAAGCCTGATGTATCCGATAGGGCGAATGCGGGCATCCAAAAATTATTGGAAAATGACGTTTCGCCTAAAAACCCCATTTTGCCGCGTTGCCCCATTTTGCCCCGCTCTACCGTATACGCAGGGTGTTTGCGTATACGTGTGTGAGCGTGATAAAAATCTACCGATCGTGTATAAATTTCACTCGGGATCATCGTAGCGAGCAGACTAGCGAGACCCCTTTGCTTCTCTGTGACTAACGTTTCGTGAATGGCGGGTGGAAAAAATTTCAGGACCCTTTTCAGGATTTTTCAGAATGGCGAGGAAACCGCACCGCTCGGCACCTCTGTCAGTAAAAGCTGCGGGAAAGTAAGATAAATATAATAAAAGAAACGTGTAAAGAACATTTTTTCAAATAAAAATAACATAAATTGAGTTTCACGCGATGTTGCGAATTGCGGCTGCGCTGATGAAAGACGGCGCGATAAATGGCGCTAATTAGTTTTCCACGGCAATTCTGTTACTTACGCGCTCGCGCGACGAGTGAAGGCACGCGTAAAACCCTACTCCGAGCTTTATGCAATTATATATATACGTATATGGCGATGTTTCCTTAACCAAGTTTCTCATTCGCGTGACTTTTGTACGCGTATCTCTAACGCTGTTGCACCTTGCTAGCCTTCGGTGCCAACGAAAATGCTGAATCACGCACCACGTTTGCGTTTGCAACGAATCAATTATGTCCCCGAAAAGAAACGCGACAGGCTAAAGCGAGCACGAGTTGGATTTTTGCGTAAAACAAACGGAGATTCATGCGAAGCGAAAGACGCCCGGTATAAATTTAAAGCCTCAAAAAAAAAAAAATGTTTTAACGAACCTTTGCGGTCGACTGAAAATTCGCGAAATGCCAAGTGCGGCAACGAAAATGTATATTAATTAGTCGAGCGAAATGGGTTGTGGAAAAAAGCTCTGCAAAGAACGAGCGAGAAGGCTAGACTCGCGAACACTTAACTCATAAAATCGGTACGAAAGTTGGAGTGTGAGTGCAAGTCGTGACAGGCGAGTGGGAAGGTAGACAAGAAGGTGGAGATGCGGAAGTGGTGAAAATACGAGAGAACCGAGCGCGTCGTCGGTTTAATTAAACACCGCCTTCGACGTCAGCCGGTCTTACGGCTTATTGAGAGGATAAGACGTTTGATGCAATAGTAATAACGGGATTTTCTCACCGATGTAGTTTCTACTTCGGTTGTGCCAACTTTTGTCGATATATCGTTTCGCATTTCGTTGCCGCAAACAGATATTAGCGGTGGGACATTAAGCAGGGTCGAGCACGAGACTCGGAGGGGATAGGGTCGGTGGCGCGCAAGGTGCGGGGCACCCCAGAATTTTTTTTTTTTTTTACGGCCATCGTTTATTAAGATCAACTAAATATGTATTTGATTTAAATAAATATTTATTTTTATGATAAATGATAATATTTATTTAAATGAAATAAATATTTTATTTATTTATTTATTTGTTTAAGGGACATGCCCTTTTACATAATAAATTCAGATAACAGTATATAAATGAAATTTGGTTTAAATTAACAATTTCGTGGTTTTGTATAGTTTGCTCATTTGTCTCCTAGAGTATTATAATTTTTAACTTATTTTTTGACGTTTTACTAATTTTACTGATTCTTAACAATCGGTGGCCATCAAATAAATTTTTTTTCTGGGTGCAGGTCGTGTGCGAGTGAGAGGTCCGCCAAGCGTGCCGAGATAAAGCTGTAAAGTTCCATGTAATTGCTTATCGTCAACCAACGGTGAAGAACAAGTGTCACATTTTTATACAGAGCTTCCGAACAATATTCTTTACAGTTTTCAATAATCCGTTTGCAACGTTTTCGCACGAACTGCCCTAAAAACATCAAAATTCATCGCTCATTTTCAATCTGCCATTAGAATAAAAACGGTGCAAATAATAAAAAAAAAATTCTCGTTAACGGTGAAGCCGAACGCATTCAGACTGTGTAGAAAAAAACATATTTTTCTTGATGATGTTGTAACGCTCGACCCTCCTTAAACGAGAGCAAAAATTGCGGCTTTTTCGAGGTTCCCGCAGTTCGCAGGCAGGGCGTGGTAGACAGGATGTGCGCAGTTTTAGCTTTTTTTCCATTTTTGTCCGACAGCGGCTTCCGTCTTTCTGTCCGCGGTATTCTCGTTGGAATCCACTGCCGGTAGCGTTTTTCCGCGCAACCCAAAGCGGACCACACACAGTCGCGCCGCACTGTGAGGAGCCCCAAAGACCGGCCAATCCGCTCGGTGCCTTGTGTACGCGTTGAAAATCTTCCAATTACGCGAAACTGCAAGCCGTACGATCGCTCGGCTTCAACCTCGGCCATCCTCTCGTTTCGCTACGGGTAGCCCGGGGGCAATTTTCGCCTCCCTTTATAAACGTACCTCCGCCCGAGCGCGAAGATGGAAAAGTACGGTCCAGCCGCTCGAGCGACAGCGAACTTGGAGTATTTATCTACGTGACTACGTGCCGAGAACGTTACTTTTCGTTGAACGTGCCGATCTGCCGGTAACGTTCTCGCTTTCCTCTTTCTTCCTCTTTTTCGCCACCACTTTCCAGTCTTCTTACTAAATTAAAGAGATCCCCGTCTCCCCGCACGTCGGTCAATTCGTGCTTCATCGACCGATCACTCGGTGGTTATAATCGGAACTTCCATCATCACCGTGCCATAATCGCGGATCAATCGTTCCCTCCCCCGTTCCGAATACCCCTATATAAACTCCGATAGGGTAGAGCGGGGCAAAATGGGGCAACGGGGCAGAACGGGGTTTTTGGGCAAAACTCAACTTTCCAATAATTTTTGCTTCCTCATAGAGGAAGCACAGGAATGAACTAACACTGTACAATGTTTCGTATTAAATTTTCCAAAAATTGATCCGACCGTTTCAATTTTATGGGATTTTGAAAATTTTATACAAAATTAGAAGAATTAGCAAAGAGTAAAATGAGTTGTAGTATCGTAATCAGCGCTTAAGATTAGATTAAAAATTGCCTTAACATTTTTTTATTGTGTTTTAATTATAGCTTCCTCTATGAGGAATCCAAAATGGCACAACGGAATTATCATAGAGGAAGTTATGAGCAAAATCGTAAAACATGAGGAAGTAATTGTGCAAACCAGTTTGCACGCTTTTGGATCGGACAAGGTGGCAAAACTGGGCAGAAAAGCTCGATGTATCCGACAGGGCGAATTCGCGCATCCAAAAATTATTGGAAAATTACGTTTTGCCCAAAAACCCCGTCTTGCCCCGTTGCCCCATTTTGCCGCGCTCTACACTGAGAAAAAGAATAGTATTTTCTACTATACCAATAGTTCCCAGGAGGAACGTCTATACAGATAGTTTTTGATAGTATATATTCAATTGGTTAAATTATAATTATTGTTGCGACCATGATTTTTTGTCACTGTCATAACTATAAAATGTAAACGTTCCCCCTGGGAACGATTTTTTATCGTACGAAGTCCGAATTGTTGCTTTCGCAATGTTATTTTTTCTCAGTGTACCCTATTCATTTTTCCATAATCCACAGGGATGGAAAAAAAAACTCCCTTCGGGGTTATACGTTACCAAAGCATTTCGATAGCCGCCGCTCGCTTTGACACGCGAACGCATTGCGCTTCGTTTCCCATTTGTTTCGTTATTCTATCCTCTCCCGTATCAAATTGCTCCACGAGAGGTCTAGAAACGAGTGGATTCGCTCTACTGCATGATGAGTTTCAGTTGCACGCAAATCCGAGTCCCTAATAGTTATCATGTCGCGGACAATACATGCGAATAAAAAAAAGAACAGATCTAACACTCTACGTCGTACGGCTCGGGACCGCGGCCAACTGAAAACAACCTACCGAATAATTAAAAAGTTGCCTCGTTTCGTGTACCTTACCGTGCCGCGGGGTTGCTTGCGGCGTTCAACCGAGTGAGTTGCTACGGAAAATTCAGAGCATCTAGATAGCAACTGCGTTATCGTACGTGTGTGCGCGCCGTGTCCGTACAATGTGAGGCGCACAGTGCGGAGGTCCTGAAAAGGCAGAGAAAGCGGTGGACGTGGAGAGAAGCATGACGAGACAATCCACGGAAGAGAGTCGGTGTCAGTTAGGCTAACTTAATCCGTCTCTCTCCCAGCTTTGCGAGAACTCGTTCCATGTCTGCCGCGAGGATGTAGTTAGGCGGGCGGACTCTCGCGTGTGAAAAGATACAACGACGGGAAACGCGTCGAACACCGCGGAAGGGGGATGTGTGCGAGAGCACACGGAAACGGCGAGGCCCCCCAGGCAGTTTAGAGTCCTGCGGGGACCGCGGGGGATTCCGTTATTGCCGCTCTTGCTGTTGTTGCTTTGTTGCTGCTGTTTCTCCTCATGTTTTGCCACCGTCGACATCGCTTCGTCTCTACCGTAGCTGATATTTCGTAAGTTACTTGCGCAACAACAGGGATGGAGGGTGGGTGTGAGGAAAGCATTGGAACGAACGATATGGATATGGGTGTACATATATATATATATGTATATGTATATGTATATGTATATGTATATGTATATGTATATGTATATGTATATGTATATGTATATGTATATGTATATGTATATGT
>JAPYZD010005044.1:0-13867 GCA_030522725.1 Ichneumoninae sp. B BG-2022a | reverse complement strand
CCAGGGGGAACGTTTACATTTTATAGTTACGACAGTGACAAAAAATCATGGTTGCAACAATAATTATAATTTAACCAATTGAATATATAGTATCAAAAAATATCTATATAGACGTTCCCCCTGGGAACTATTGGTATACTAAATAATACTATTCTTTTTCTCAGTGTGAACTTGATATTAAAAAAAAAAAAAAAAATTCACGAAAGTTTGAGACATCCGTTGACAAATATTTATTATTTATTTAGTTCGCAGCAGGCAAAATAAATGGAACATTTTTTTCACGCGCACGTCACTCATTGACAGAGATAGTTAATTTTTTGTCGAATAAAATTTTACTTTGAGATTCGAAGTGTCGGGGTTCTTCGAACGGTACTTTCGAGTTGTATATGTAACGGCCCAGAGTCATAACTTTTCGGTGTTGTACCATCGATGTAATTTTTCTTTGAAGCGTTTACTTTTTTTTTTCTCGTGATTTCCGAATACACTTTTTCATATATTTTATTTCGCGGTATTGCGGACGCAGAAGTGCGTCGCGAGGACAAATATAAGTAGCTCTCGTCGATAATTCGCGCGTAATTTCCATCCGCCGTGAGAAAGGATAGCCACAGAAGATAACGATTACACATCCATTTTCACTCGCCCGGTGTGTCTCTCCAACGTCAGCATACCGCGCAATGAGCAAATCGAACTATCGATAATCGCGACCGACTCTCGCGAAGTGTTCGCGGAATGATAATTGAAAAACAACGATTCTTATTTCCACCGAGACGCAGCGAACGTATCAAATCAATTTTGCATTGCACACGCATACATAGTAACGTATAGGCACAGGCATCGTAGTACAAGCTCGGCGTTTCTCTCGGTCGACGACATAACTGGTTTTCAAGATCACGCGTGATTATTCCTGGAAAAGAAAAAAAAAAGAAAAAACTTTCAACCTCGCTACGTTTCGTCTCGCATCTCCTTCGCTCCTTTCCTCGCTCGTCTATCGTTCTGCCTTGGAAGCTTTAAAAAAAAAAATAAAAAAATATTGAATTCACGTGATTATCCTGCGCGTTTCTATAGGTGCGAGAGTTGGAATAGGATGGATATCATGCATCCATCCTATACCGGTGTCTATCCTGGGACCTTCCACGTGTAATAGATAGAAAGATTATATTGCAATTGGCAGAGTAGAGAGATATATCCGAGAAATATACTATAATATTTTACCTCTATTCCCTCCGAGCCTGGCTGTGCGTCTGTGTGTGAGAACGAGAGATTAGTGTAAAATTACATAGTTCCCGAAGAAGAGGCCAAAGGAGAATAAGAGTAAGAAGAAGAAACGGATAAAGGACGTGCTCGCTTGAGACCGGCGCTTATTGGCCTTTTTGACGACTCTCGGATACCGCTCTGCGCACCGCGCCGGGGAGATCCGTTGCTCGATTCCCCATTTCTTTTTGTCCATAATTTTTGCTCTCATCGCGCGAACGATGTCGCCGCGAGAGTTATTGCATCGCAGCGTTGCGTAGCGCGCGCGACTGCGAGAGAGGCGCCGAAACGATAATTTCATACCCGCGCGTAATCGTCGATCGACGGATTTCACGTTGCACTTTTGAGAGCCACTGCTCACAGATGTCCTCGCCTAATTAGCTTGCCTGTGAGACTCGAAATTACACGTTTCGGAGCAACCGAAATGAAACACAATTCATTACCCTTGGCTCCCCTTTGAGCCCGATACACACGACGCTGTGTGCAACACTACGTGCCGTATAACACACAGGTATACGCGCTTTAGCCGCTCGACGTGTACCCATCCTCGAACGCGCGTTTGTGTATACCGGGGTAATTGGGGTTTCGTCGCGCGAGCGAGCGAACACACGCGGGACAGCTGCCCCGAAGATTCCCTGATTCGAGGGAAAATTGAAATTTCAAATTAACCCCGTGCGGCAGTGCACAGTTACGAGACCGCATTCACGGCATAGCTCCGATGGTGCGTTCGCCGGGAGCTGGCAAAAGGTACTCGAACCATTTTCGTCTCTCTCCCGAAACAGCTGTCGGCCGACAAATGAGCTCGTAATATCTGTGTTTTCGACCGAACGCGAACCCGCGTTGACAGCGGCTTTTGGGTACGTTCACCGGTTAGCCGAACACCGGAAAAATTCGGGTGTTAGGAGAGCTTTTTTTTGTAAATAACAGTCTATGCACGAACTTCTTTACGTACATGGTAAAGAAGGTTTCTGCAACGAGCATTTCTGGTCTATAAAATGTTCGCAATTTTCCTTTTTGCTTGTTCATAGATGAAGCTTTGTTTTGATATTTAAAAAATTCCGAGATTTTAATGAAAACATGTTTAGGATTTTCCAAAATGTCGGAAAACCACATCCGGAAAAAATGTCCGGATGTATGTGTGAATCAGACGCGAAAAGTTCAAACCGCTATAACTCGAGAATGTCTAGACCGATCAAGCTGAAATTTCACACACAGTATGTGTGGTTGAGTTCTTTTTTTTTATACGTAATTTTTTAATTTCTTCAAAAATATCGTATCGCGGTTAAGCACTCACAATTTTTTTTAGCTATTCTGCTAAAAACACGTACACAGATGAAATATAAATTTCAAGAGAATCGGATTTTCGAGAAAGACCGAAAAAAAAAAATTTGGAACACATAAATCTATGTATTTTTTTTTTCCAAAAGCCCAAGGTTGGTGTATTTTTTCGCGCTAAACCTGTCAGCTTGCAGTTGTTCCTGAAAATTAAATACGACGTTGAGGTTGAAAAAAAGTTGAAGATTAAAATTTTCATAACGCTTCCTCATCAAAGTTGAAAATTAAAATTTTCATAATGCTTCCTCATCAAAGTTGAAAGTTGAAAGTTGAAAGTTGAAATTTTTATAACACTTTGTCATAATGTCCTGTATGAGCAAGCCAAAAATAAAAATGCTTTCCCATAGAAGAAGGTTTGCAAATAAAGGGACATTATAAGAAAATGTTATAAAAATTTCAACTTTCAACGTTTTTTTTATACCTTTGATGATTCGAGAAGTCGACATTGTCGAGGATATTTTTTCATTGACGATTTGCGGACGACAACAGGGCTGAAGCGTTAAAAAGGACGATCGCGAAAACGCGAGCCCGACCGTATCGAGGGGTGGGATATAATTCGCTGGGTTTACTTGGCCGTCCCCAGCTGCCCGGTCGGAGGGTTGGAGAGCCCCATTAAAGAGGTCCGCTCCGAGAGGAACGAGAGCGCGGGGGAGATTCTTAAGAGACTACGCTAAGAGACAGAGCCGTTGTTTACGCGGCGGAAGTGGGCTATAATCAGGCCGCGGTGCACAAAACCGCAAGCCAACGATATTACTGTCATTTGTGAGTCGGAGAGGCAGCTCACGAGAATGTCGGGTCTCGGCGGAAGATACGGCGCGAGGAGTGGTCAGATCGTCCGAGAACCGACGATTCCCCCCCCCCCTCCCCCTCACCCTTGCAATGAGGGAACGTATACTATCGTTCGAAATTAAACGACTGAAATCGTCGCGTTATTACCGGAGCGACGTTTGCCAAACGATCCATTCTCCAACCTCCTCGTCGCGGGCCTCGCGAGCAAAAAAAAAAATAAAAAATAAAGTCTGAAAATGAAATCGCACTCTTCATGACCATTGCGGTCGAACGTTTCGCAATAAAAAAAAAAACACTCGGGAACTTTCGGTCGTAAATATCATCCTCAATTAATACATCACTCGGTGGGAATGCGAGGACGTTTCGACAGGTTTCTTGGTCTATAAAAGTGTTTACGCATAGTCGAGAGAGCCAATAATTTTTGCCAAACGACTAAATTTAAAAGTCGCGAGGCGGAAGTCAAGCCAAAACGCGCGAGGCAAGCCAAAACAGGGAAGCTAAAAATTAAGAGGCCGTTCGGATGAGTCTGGAGCTGTGAATTGTTTGTCCAGAAAAAAAAAAAAAAATCCGTCGTCATTATTCGCTTCCCATATCACAGTTTTTTTATGATTCATCTAAAGTCCAAAGAAGATTTCCAAAAAAAATGTCGAACAGCGCAGCCTTGAATCCTGGTGTTAATATATTCGATGTCGACGCGGACCATAAACAGGGTCTAAGTTTCATTTCGCGTTGTCCCAAATACCAAAGCGACTGGTATGATCCACAATTCCATCAGTCTCTAGTGTCTCGTTACCTAACGCTACCGAGACTCGGGGACAACGAGGGTTTTTAGATTTACGACTCGGCATATAACGTGCCTGGTAGACAAAAAGGCCCGCCGTAACTGTCCTGACCGCGGGTGACATCTTCGGAAGTTGCGGATTCTATGCCTGTAGAGTTTCGCGTATACGCACAAACTCACCACTACGACGAGGGGGAGAGGTGGGGGGGGGGGGGGGTAGTTTTGCGAACGTCGGACAGATAGATCGGCTTTGCGAAACACCGCAACCAGGACAAACCAGCGGCAGCCATGGGAAGAGAGCGGGAGAGCAGTGGCGATCGGTAATAATGTGCGGTGCGCCGAGAATGATGCCTTTACGGTCGCCACTGCGGGTTTAATTTATCGTTTTATGGTCCTTTCGAAGGCTGTTGCTGCTGTTGCTGCTGTTGCTCGTTCGCTCGCTCCGTCGCTCGGTGAACCGACGAGAGGAGTCTCTTCCTATGCGTCGCTCCAGCGACGAGAGACCAACGGGGCGAGGTTGTCCGAGGCGAAAGAGAACGAGAAACACCAAACGGACGGAGGCTCCAAGTGGGCCGTGTATGGGGGACAGAGGAAGATAGTTGGCCACTGAAATCGCCGAAGAGACAAATGAACCGCGAAACAAAGGGACTGCGCGGGGGCGGCGGTGGGGCACGGGGCGTGGCGCCTCGAGGGTATTAAGCCCCCGCGAACCACCGTCGCCCGGCAGCTCATTGTCGGAGTTTGTGTTATTGTTGTAACCACCGGGGTTAACTTAATTGGATTTAAGTCGAATTGTTTGGTGCACGACGCCGCGGGTTTTCCGACTCCGAAACCCCGAGACCCGCGCGACCAAGACCCTCGCTCGCATCGTCGTTCTCGCTTTTCTTCCCTCCATCCTGGATGTGCGCTTCTTTCAACCGCAGGGCGAAACACCCGATTGCCACGGACTCGTCGTCGTAAAATTGCATCCGGGGACTTCGTCTGGTCAATTTTTGTCATCGAGTCACGGAAACGTGAGACTTCGACCCACGAGAATCTTCGCCGTTGACCCGACCGTTTTTGGGATACCTGCTCGTTCTTCTCTGGGACGTCGCCCGACGAAACGAATGACAAACACGGTGAAAAAGGTTTCCACGCTAAACAAACATGCTTTTCCCGCAAACACAGTTTTTTTTTCCTTTTAATTTTTACCATTTTTTATGAGACTTATAAAATTATAATATGAACCGTTGTTAATTTGATAGTTTTGCAATTTTTTCTTGTTAAATTTGGCTTGTTATAGAGAAATTATAAAATTAAAATGAAATTTAGTACCTTTGCAATCGAAAATTGTTTTTTAAATGCAAACCATTTTCACCGTACACGGTTGATCGGTGACTATTGGATAGTTTTGTGATTGTAGGACGAGAAATTTTTGGACTATATCCGGTGTATCGATGAGTCGCAATGTGGCGCAAAGGTTGTGCAAGCCTGTGCGAAAAAGGTTATCCGCCAACAAGAAGTGCCGTACGCGTTTCACCACATAAATTCGTTAACTCGAGTAATTATGTTGCACAATAAGTCGGGAATTCTGTATCCTTAACTCGTTCCAGTTGGAAAAATATGGTGTACGCTTGTACATATGCAAGAATGTATACGGGCAATATTTATACACACATGTGTATGCGGGAACGACCGACGCGCGGCGTACCAAACTGACGAGTGAATTCGCATACGTCCTCCCATTACGGCTAATAATTTGGTTGCACTCGACTGTAAATATAACCACCGTCATTAAGCCCGAGATATATATAGTACATACGTAATATGCGAATATTATTCAAAACGTGCACCTCGTATACTCAAGCTACCGCTCGCAATACGAAACGTTTAACTCGTGTCCGAACTAAAACGAATTTCTATTAAGTTTTATCGCAATCGCATTGCCTCCCCGTATAACGCACTGCAGAAGTCATTATTCCAGTTCTCCGCTGTTGCCGCTGCTGTTTTTGATGCAAGAAACCATTGATGCAAGAGGAAAATCAGCGTGGTGGAAAAATAATAAAAAATTATCTAATAGACTCGTTCGAGGCTGGATCGAGAGGGGAAACGCTTTGCCGCGGCGCCGTCGAGAGCCGGCGCTGGGAAATCGGTCAATTAACGAGCCGGCCGCGGTTGTTTGAAATATTGGAAGCAAATTGGGCAAAGTGTTGAGGCCGGATCGAGGCTCGAGGTAATCGAGCGATGGGAAAATAATGAGAGTGCGTTTCGACGCAAAGATGAACGGATCTATGAGCTGATGGGACGATTATTTTTCTCCACACTCGAGCGTGCGCACAATGTATAACGACGATTTTATGCGCTGTATATGCTTAACGCACGAAGCAAAGAGCCGAGGAGGTAGGCCACGTTCAAAAAGGTGAGAAGGTGTATCCCGAAAGGTGCAATTAGAGTTATTACTTTAACGAGGCCCGGTTACTATGGCGAGGAGAGAAAAAGAGGCGGCGGATGAGGACTCAGGTGGAACGGGGGAGAGACAGTAGTAGTGCATCGCCGGTGCATTGTTAGCCGCTAATGTAAGCCTTCTTTGCATCATAAAGGCATATCCAGTGTGCAACTCGCCAACTCGCCGCTCGCCTTTTATATCGCGCGTTCGCCTACACCGAACTACAGCAATTTCATTCCGCCCCATTTTTTTTTTTTTTTTTTTTTTTGTTTTTTTTTTTTCTCCCTTTTTCGCAACTCGAACCTATGCCTTTGGATTCAAAGTTATTTATCGACGGAAACTGGGTTTATGTTTTTTTTTTAAATTTCTTTTAAATCTTCGCGTCTAACGTCCCGTGAAGGAAGTCTCTGCGCGACAGGATTTTCTCATGGTGTACATCGTATGGCTTGCTTGCGCTTATGCCTCGCTCGTGGGTGCAATGGATCGGATAAAACGCGAGCGTGTTGTACCCCGTCGGAATTTTTTGACGCTTCATTAAGCCCCGAGAAGCTGTCGAGGTTCGACGTGCGGCTTCGCTCCAGCCGTTGGTCCTCTGCCGTATAGCTGTCCTCCTTGACGTGTATGACAAATTATTCCTTTCGGGCCATTCCACTCTGCCGGTACCTCGGAACGAGTCCGCTTCTTCGGGGTACGAGAAAATTCGCCTGAAAAAAGAAATAAAAAAAATCGTGTCCCGATTTTCCTTCGGACCTAAATTTTTCTGAGTGGAGCGATACTTATTGGCTCTCCACGAGGATCCAGCCGAAGCTCAATGAGGAGGTGGGGGTAAAGCAGGGTTAACGTGAAAGTTTTATCGGATTATTTTTGTAATAAAAATTAACAACCGGCACGCTGCCAAATTAGCCTCTAATATCCTCGCGGCTGTAGTTCGCCGTTCGTCCTTCCATCATTGGCTCTTCTTTCTTTTTCCTTCCTTCTCCCGGGCCATCGAGAGGTCGAGGCGCAGCGGTAGTTAAAAGATGGCAGTGCTACCATCATCAATATGTGTCACGAAGTTATGTATTCGAGGCGATACATCGAGGCTTATTTACTACATAGCGCCTTAATTATCGCGCCCTCCCTTTCACGGGGCCCCGCGACGAGGAACTCGCGACGACGACCACTACGACGGCGACGACGAGGCAGCGATGTTCTGTAGCCATGCGATCGGTGGGATCAACGATTTCTTATGCTACTTCTAGCTCACCGCGGTGACCGGTTTTCATCGCTACGCTTCACAGATCACCGTATAAACTGCCGTAGTGTGTTAACTAATTCATTCGCGCTAGATGGAATGTTGATGGTGCCGGTCATTCACACATCGACGAAGATGCATCCGTTCCCTTTAGATTTTTTAAAATCTGTTTGTAATCGGTACTCTGCGTAGCAGTTGAAGCAATTCAGAAGAGTCCTCCGGTGGTCCAATGAACCGGGGTCGGATTGGTATCTTTCTTAACCCTGCACGTACCGGTGTCTTGCTCAGCGAGAACCCAGAATTTTCCAAGTTACAACCTTCGACCGATTCGAGTAACAAGTTAACGTGCTAAAAAAGATCTGAAAAAATGCACAGACGTACCTTGAAGTATTGTTTTTTTAATAACGCAGAAGAACATTTATTACGAACATCCGCATTGTTTTTGTGCTTAAAAGACGCCATGGCCGTTTGCGATTGGTAAAAAGTTTCCGGTACTGAACGTTTCGAGTCTTCGAAATTAATTCACGGAAAACAAAAATGTTCGAACAAGGAGAATGAAGCACGAGCAAGAAGACGCATCCGGCCCCTTTAGATTTTTTTAAATCTGTTTTTAATCGGTACTCTGCCTAGCAGTTGCAGCAATTCAGAAAAGTCCTCCGGTGGTCCAATGAACCGACGTCGGATTGGTATCTTTCTTAACCCTTCACGTACCGATGTCTCGCTCAGCGAGAACCCAAAATTTGCCAAGACGCAACCTTCGACCGATTCGAGTAACAAGTTAACTTGCTAATAAAAATCTGAAAAAATTCACAGACGTATCTTGAAGTATTGTTTTTTGATAACGCAGATGAAAATTTATTACGAACATCCGCATTGTTTTTGTGCTTAAAAGAAACCATGGGCGTTTGCGATTGGCCAAAAGTTTCAGGTACTGAACGTTTCGAGTCTTCGAAATTAATTCACGGAAAACAAAAATGTTCGAACAAGGAGGATGAAGCACGCGATGAGAATCTTCTGATTTCGTCGGCGCAGCTTTCTCAACCCACCGCCCCGTCCGTTTCCCGACTTCCTTTGATCATCAGCGAGTGTATTCATTACGCGAATCGCGTTCGCTGGATTCAATAGTTCGAGAACAATATAACAGATTCGACGAGAATTCCGTGGCCCGGTAAGGTGTACGAGCCGCGATCGCGTGAATCCCACAGTCTGAATTGAAACACCGACTACGTACCGAAGGGCTTCGAACAGCGAGCGAAGGACGGAGATCGGAGTGAGATTAGCGACGGTGTGTGTTCGACGGTAGCGATACCGCCAAAGACAGTCGAGTCAAAAGAGCATGTATAAAATAACATACGGATTAAAAAATAAAAATCGCCGCGGCGAAAGATCCGCGTATCTCGAGTCGCTGAAATGATTCCACTTATCCGCGGCGGGGCGTCCCCAAAGAATATAATCCCGCGAGAGCGAACTCGCGCGGACAAAGCGAGAAATCGAACTCGAACTCGCGCCACATGACGTCTCCTCGCTTGCGCTCTCCTCTAGCTACCGAAGATATTTCATTTATCGGACGAAAAAAAAAGAATTCTCATGCAGAAAGAGAAGAGAGTCGAGCATCATCTTTTGCCAAAGCGGCCGCGTCTGTTCGCTCGCTCTCCCGCTCGTTTCAGCAGTACAGCTGAAAACCTTCGACCATACCCCCCTTTTGCGGCTGCTGGTCTCATCACTGGTTCTCCAGTTATTCGCACTCCATGAATTTTTCTCACGTAAGGTGAGCAACCGCGAGGAGGCGAGCCTCTCTCGCTCTCTCTAACCGAAGCCAGGAATTCGAATTAATATTCGGCGCTGACGTACGGAATTGCAGGCAACGTGGGGGGGGGGGGGCGAGGAAGAGAGGCGCGAGAGAGATCTGGCCACGGAGGATGCCTCCGAGGTGCATCATCGTGAGCGGTTGTTGCCGCCCGCCAAGAAACAAATGAGCGACGATCATCTTGTCCGGCATGACAATGCTCAGAGAGCCCTACTGTGTGTGCGCATGCGCGCGCGCGCTTCCTCGCTCGTTCCTGTAAGTATTTCTTTTTTTCTTATTATTCTTATTGCCGCTGTGCGGCCCTCGGTCCGACACCACTCGCCACCTCGTCATCCTTGTCGTCACGGCTGCGACGAGCTTGTATTACCGAGGAGTATCCTGTATTAGGCATTGCTTCGCATTTCACCCCTCGGCCTCTCGCCATGCCGACGATGGGATTCGCGGCTCTTCGGGAGCGCGGCAGATTCATCGAATCGTCATCATTATTTCGTCTCGAGGATACTCAGGTGGATGGAAAACTGTGCGAGAACGCGCGAGGGAATTAACTGGAGAATTAAAGTCTTGGGGATAACGGATAGATACGAGAGCAAAGTTGTCTCGAAGTTCAGGCCTCGTCATCCTTGTCGTCACACCCAGAAAAATAATTTATTTGACGGCCATCATTTATTTGGTTTAAGTAAAATATTTATTTGATTAAAATAAATATTTATTTAAATTAAGTAAATAGTTACTTAAATGAAATAAGTTACTTAAATGAAATAAATATTTATTTAAATCAAATAAATATTTTACTTAAACCAAATAAACGGTGGCCGTCAAATAAATTATTTTTCTGGGTGCACGGCTGCTACGAGCTTGTATCACCGAGGAGTATCCTGTATTAGGCATTGCTTCGCATTTCACCCCTCGGTCTCTCGCCATGCCGACGATGGGATTCGCGGCTCTTCGGGAGCGCGGCAGATTCATCGAATCATCATCATTATTTCGTCCCGAGGATACTCAGATGGTTGGAAAACTGTGCGAGAACGCACGAGGGAATTAACTGGAGAATTAAAGTCTCGGGGATAACGGATAGATACGAGAGCAAAGTTGTCTCGAAGTTCAGGCCGCGTGAACTGATTGGCCATTAACGGAGACGGCTTAATTACGACCTGCTGCATCGCGCTCCTGGCGAACGGGCTAGACCCGGTGACCCGGGTCTTCAGTCTTGCAACGCTTCTGTTGTGCTGGGAGCTTTCTGATGAAGTTTTTATTTTAGCTTTTCATCGAACCGGTCTGGAGTACGTGAAGAATTTGGATAGAAATCGATTTTATTCTTACCTGTTCGAAATGCAATTTGTGCTTTTTACTCCATGTTGGGAGTTCCTGCTGCTAGGAATCAAACTGAGGAGAACCAACTCGAGAAAAGACCGAAAGATCGGTTCCGGCCGGTCCTCAAACTTTCGAGAAAATGAGCGAAGGCTAGGGAAGATCGGAACGTAAAAGTGATGGGTCAGCAGGAGTGCGGAGGGAGGGGGGGGGGGGCGTTCTCCTAAGATGGATGGAGAATCATTTAGGCGAAAAGCTAGCGGGTCCCGCGGGAAGGACTATTAATTACGACAAAGGGACCGCCGGGGCGCGAGCACCCTGATGGCATCCAGCATCTGCAACCGCGCGGCAACCGCGGCGGGTTTTGAAAGAGTGAACGATTAGTTACTCTAACCAAATTATCTTCCGGACAATGAGGTCTCGCTTAACAGGTGAATCACGATGAAGCGTTGAACGAACGATCGACAAAGTTTTCCCATCGCTTTACGCATTCAGTTTTAAACAAATCGGACGCAATTGAACTTCGGAAATGTGAGACGGAAAGTTGGAAAATTAAACGAATCGACATTTTTGAGAAGTAAAAATTAATCGCACTGCGTTTTTTGGACACCGTTTATTTTAATCAAATAAATATTTATTTTAATCAAATAAATAGTTACTTAAATGACATAAATATTTATTTTAATCAAATAAATATTTTACTTCATCTTAATAAATGGTGGCCGTCAAATAATTTTTTTTCTGGGTGAGCCGATTTAAAAAAGAAATGGAAATGAACACTTCCGTGCTCACTGGAAACTATCGATTAATCATCGTTTCAGCAACGAAACGTTGAGAAAAATTATGTATCTGGGAAAGAGTTTGGTTTTTTTTTAACGCCTTTCGACGACCCGAAGTCCGCGCTCGCGCGCATACGTACAACCTGCTAAGCCGCGCCTCCGACACTGTCGAAGTAATTTAACAACTTGTCACCCACTTTATCAATTCTCCGTGACAGTCGCTTTGACTGGATGTTGTACGTAACTACGCACACTTACCTACCGCAAGCATTATCGCCCTCGTATTCGCTCACTGGGCCGCGTGTATAAGTAATGTCCGTTCGGTCTCCGGTGGTTTCCCGCGAGCACATGCAAAGCAGCCTCGGCTTACGGGAGCCCCTGGTCGCCGCTGGACTGCACGACGAGGACGACAACGACCGTCATTTGCCTTCCCAGAAGTCAGTCATTAGTGTGAACTTCTCCTTTGTTGCCGACAGAGAAAGAGCTGGAACGCTACGGCCTGCCCGCCTTCGCCATTTTCCACAGACCATTTCACTTTCGCCTCGTTAAATTAACCACAAACTGTGCAACACGTTATATATCCATCGCAAAATCATTGCACCTTCGTCTTCGACTTTTCCCAAGACAACTTTAATTTCATGTTTTTCCGCTCGAGATAATCCGCGTCCTTGTAAGTCATCAAATTAAGAAAAAAAAATTATTCAAATCGATAGGATATTATTTCCTCTTCATATAAAAAAAAACAGAAACCCGAGATAATAATCCAAGGAAATGGATTGAAACGAGTCTCGTTTTATACTCTTCCTGTGCGATGTTCATGCTACGCGATCGAGGATTGAGATAGGAGCCGTTGTCCCTCTCGTGTTCACGGAGCGTTCATTACGTACGCGTATGCGTTATCTGTTATATGGTGAGATAAACGTGTACGGGGGTAATCGTTTACCGGGGCCCGGCCATATGCTTTCCCCCGGTTCTTACCGCTTAAGCTCGTTCACCGAAACGTTAAACGGAGGAAACTCGTCCCAGTCATCTCCGCGGCGCGTTCTCGAGACGATCAAGATCCGTCTATTCTAATTAGAATATTTAAATTGGCCGCCGCCATGTGCAGGACTCCGCGGGGCGAGACTTATCGGCACCGACAAAACTCTGACTGCCGAAATTACGGCGGTTCCATGCTGGGAAGACTCGACGGAAAGAGAGTGAGAGTAAAAGCCCGCGGGTAAAAAATAAAAATAAAAATAACGGATAGGGTAGATTATACAGCGATGCGCGCGAGCGGTAGTAACTGTTGGCTAAACATTCGTTGGCTATCGCGATCGCGGTAATTCATTAAGTCCGAGATACATAGCCCGGATAGTCTCGTCATGCCTGTCGTTGTGTTCCACCGTACTGTGCGCCCGCGGCGCCGCAGCGACCGAAGTTTTGTTACGATTAACTCGATGTTAATAGTCGATGTACGCGGGAGAACGAGTTTACAAGTTTGCTCGCAAATTATTTTACCCTTGCGCGTTAGAGGTACTTTTTCCATGCGCGCATTAACGATACCGTACATAATTATCCATTAATTAACATCGGTAATTGCCCCCTCTCCGTCTCTCTCTCGCCCACTATCGTGCAAATTACTTGACGCGTATGTTTTAGCACCGAGTGTCGATGCAGGTGTTAGACGCCGATGTACACGCCGACGAATTATTATCGCGAGTCGCAGACACTTGATTTATAATGGTATGCAAAAGAAAAAGATTATTTTACCTGTTATTGCACAACGGGAGGTTACATTAACGCTTCGAGTACGAAGTTTATTTTCTGAGACCAAATTTTCGAAAATATAAATATGACTTAAGGAGGGAGTCTCGCTGCGCGTTGACTTCGCATAAGTTCGACAACAATAAGAGAAAATTGCAAGTACTTCTTGATGTTGTAAAAATCTGAAAAAATCATGTATACTAAAGGTACTGAGAAGATTAATTTTGTATGATCATAATTGCAAAATGTTATTAACAAATTCATCAAAAAATTGATTCGTTAACAAATTATCCGGCAACAAAACTTTTTTTTGTTACGAAAATGATTCGTTTATTTTTCTGAATACGTATGAATTTTTTCAGATTTTTAAGTAATCGTTGATTTTTGTTCTATAAAAAAAAATCAACGATTA
>JAPYZD010005043.1:0-10417 GCA_030522725.1 Ichneumoninae sp. B BG-2022a | reverse complement strand
TGCACAATTTTTTTTCAGTAATTTGTTATGAACATTCTGAAATTATTATTATGCATAAACAATCTTTTCAGCACCTTTTATATGCTAGAATTTTTCCAGCTTTTTTTCCCATCGAGAAGTGTTTGTAATCTTTGTCTTTTTTCCCTCGAACTTAGACGGCGTCAGTCATTGTGCTAGTACTACCTTAATTTGTTGAATGCAAATTCAGCCATGCACCGTTGCACCGAACAGGTTTTATTTTCGAACCCGGTAGAGACTGAAAAGTGTTATCAATTATCGATTCCAACGGTTCGGTGAACTGTTTAGAAAAAAAGAAAGAACAAATTCCAAATATTTGGTGAGACCGCGGTCGATTATTAGGGGAAAAAATGGTTGGAAAAGCGGATCCAATTTACAGACCGATGCACCGGCATGAATGGACTCACCGATGAGGCTCGCCGATTCTCGCTTTGGTCCCTTCATCGCCGGGGGTATTACGCGATGTCCAACATCGACGAATCCTTTGTTCTCTATCACAGCTGGTTTTCAGAGCGTTTTCCTCCCTTCCATTTCTCTCCACTTTCGCTATCCACTTTATTCCGTTCGTACCGATCATGGGGACAAAATCCATGGAATACAGGGTTTCGATTCCGCTGCCGAACAATCGGGCGTTATGCACGGCAGATAACTGCGGCGTTATAACTGTATTGTTACTGTACCGCCCGTGGTCTCGTTCTTTCCCCTCAAATGTCCTGTCTATTTCGGATTCTTTAATTTCGTTCCGTCAATTCCATTCTCTCCTCAATGCCAGTAAAGCGAAGCCACCGAGTCACCGATCTGGAATTGCTTAATTAATTAAATTTTAATTAAATTGGTAAACAAGCAATTAATTGATTAACGGAAGGGGCAGACGTGACTCGTTACAGACGCTTTTGTCGTGACAATTGACGAGCTTTGATGAATGGGCCTGGGCTCGTTTTGTTACCGACCGCGATATTCCCCAGCGCCTCCTCGCATCTCTTTATTGCGCGTGCATATCCATTGTTACAAACGAGATCGAATTCTGCGTGGCTCTCGCTTCGAATGGCCCTGAGAGTGGGACAGGTAGAGGGAGAGAGAGAGAGAGTACGCACGGTCGAAAACGGCTCGTCATTGTCGAAAATTGCTCATCGGCGTGCTTCATCTCTCGTCAAATCGGCATACATTCGATTATTCGTACGCGCATCCAAAGTTAATCAATTTGACGCGACCTCTCACTCGAACAAATATTCTCGAAAATTTACAATCCCCCCCCCGCGCGCGCGATACCGTGCGCAACCTGTGGGCTCTCAATCGCGTCGATGATAATGCGGCGTCATATTTAATTTAAAAAAAATATCGCCTACGAGCCAACGATGATTGATGAATGGCACGGAAATGTGATCGATCCTCTTTCCGTACGGGAAAACATTTGTGGCACAAATTCTCGTCATTAGCAACGACGTGTTTGGTTAAATTTAATGGCCGATGTGTCGCATCTGGAGTCTCGTTGGGAATTTCACGGATCCGATTGTAATTGTTAATTTCTCCGCGCGTAAGTAGCCTGAAGCGAGGGGGAAGCTCGCGAGAATTCCTGTGCAGGAAGTGGAGATCTGCGCGCCGGATGAATCTCACAGCGTGGAGAGCGGGCCAAAATGGCACAGCGGGGCAATACGGGACAATGAGACAAACGCAATTTTCCCATAACTGTTGGATGGTGGCGATGGTGGTACGTGGGTCAAAACGGTATTGAAAATCCGGATGTATCGTTGCACTGATAAAAAAGTACAGTTGAATCAACTAAGATTCGGGCAGGGACGTTCAAATAAATATTTAGTTGGTCGAACAAAATACTTCAATGACTCAAAAATATTTAAGTGAAATCAACCAAAAAATTGTTGAGCTAACCAATTTTTTAGGTGTACCAACAAAATATTTAGTTGAACGTCCCTGTCCGAATCTTAGTTGATTCAACCGTATTTTTTTATCAGTGTGGGACAAAATGGGTAATCCAAAAATTATTGGAAAACCGAGTTTTCTCTCACTGTCCCGTTTTGCCCCGCTGTGCCATTTTGCCCCGGTCTCCCCTACTCCTGGCTCGTTCCCTCTTCACTTCGCGCCCCCCCCCTCCCCGTGCCTTTCTCCCTCGACTTCATTCTATCCATTTCCCATCGTCGCAGAGTCAAAGTTCCGCGACGGCGGCATGGATTGAGGCGAAGTTAAATTGGACCATTTAGCTCCATAGACCGGAGAGTATGGAGGCGAGATGAGAGCCGCCGCGCACCGTCGCGACTATCGGCGCGTAGCTGTACTACGTAGTTACTCGAGGACCGGGGAGAGACCCTCGGCGTCCGCCGTCTCGCTCAACCTCCGGGAGTTGCGACTTTGGGTTCCCGGTGTGCGAGAAGTAGTTACGGAGAGCCTGTATGGGTCTCCGTGAAACGTGCCGGTACTTTAGGCTAAGTATCGTCGCGGTTCGCCGGTGGGGATGGACACGACCGACACGAGCGCCACTCGTGCGCCAACGGCACTTCTCTTACTCCTGCGATATTTGAGGGCGGGGTAAGGTTAATTCGGTGAAAAAAGGCATGTCTAAGATTTTTTTTTTGCGATACACATAGTGTTCGTTTATTCAGTAAATTTCCATATAATAATGTAACATTTGAACAACATTGTGCTAAATTTTCATTGCAAAATATTCAAAATTGAGCGAGTGACAATGAATCTCCGGAGGCGCCTCGAAAAAAAGTCGATTTGCGGTGTTCATCATAACTCGCAACAGAATCATGTGAAACAAAAATCTCGCCATTACCTCGAGATGTTTCTCGAGGAAATGACGAGAGGATTTTTTTTCGATTTTTCAATTTTTCGTAGCGCTTGGGAGCCAAAAAATCGATTTTCGTTAAAAAAAATCGGCTTATTTGTTGTTGAAAAATTAGTAATTATTTTAAAAAAACAAAAAAGCTCTCGACAATACCTGGTGAATTATGTGAAGAAGTACTGTGCAAAATTTCAAAACCATTGGTCCAGTAGATTTTGATTTATCGTGAACACGGACTTCAGATATGACAAGTTTCAGAAAAACGCGAAGAGTTTGGTCGCTTAGCGCTCATTTCACATAAATTTGAGAACACTTCTCGATTGTATAAAAATCTGAAAAAATGCATGCATATTAGAGGTACTCAAAACATTTTTTTTGCTTAATAATAATTCCAAAATGTTATTAACAAATTGATGAAAAAAAAATTGGTCAACAAATTTCGCCGCAACACAATTTTTTTTTCGTGAAAATAATTCGTTAATTTTGCTTCGATCGACTTGAAATTTTAATACAATATTCTTGAGATATTATATATTCATTTAAAAAAAAAGCAAAAAAAAAAATTTTAATACCTTACCCCGCCCTTAAAAAACGATACGGTAAAAAATATTCAATGTTTTTTAGAGCATTCGCATTTAGCGCCGCCTACTTGCTCTATATTTTTCGTAAAATTCCTATGTCTCGTTTAGACGTAAAAAAAAGGTCAGTTTCAGCACCTTCAATGTGCTTGATTTTTTTCGGATTTTTATGGCATCCAGAAGCGTTTGCAATTCGAGAGGCCATTGTAGACGTCCAATAAATAAAAGTCTCGTTGGCTCGTATTCGTCATAGGAAATATATACACAGTAAAAAAAAGTTTGTACTTTTTACAACAATTTTACAAGTGAACACTATTCGCAAGGACTACCTTAAGCTGGCGCCTCCACTACGTCACAACTTTTCGATTATCTCGAAACAGGGATGAGACCAAATTTTTTTTTATTGGCATTCGAGAGCCCATAAAAACCCTATTATTTTGAGATATTTGAAACAATATTTCCATGCAGTGGAGATGCTGCTTTAATAGACACCTCCCCAAAAAAAAGAAAGAAAAAAAAATCCTTTAAAAAGCATTATCCGTGAAACGTGCCGGTACTTTAGGCTAAGTACCGTCGCGATTCGGCGGTGGAGATGGATGCGACCTATGCGAGTGCCACTCGTGCGCCAGCGGTACTTCTCTTACTCCTGCGATATTTAAAAAATGATACGGTAAAAAAATGTTGAATGTTTTTTAGCGCGTTCGTCGTGCTCGCCGCCAACTTACTCTATATTTTTCGTAAAATTCCTAAGTCTCGTTTAGGCGTCAAATAAAGAAAAGTCTCGATGGCTGGTGTTCGTAAAAAGAAATCCTACTTTTTACAACAATTTATTGTCCACAAACGTGCACAATTTTTTATTTGTTAATTTCATAGTTTTACAAACAAAAGTACAAAATTGTTAGTTGCACGAAAAATGGAAGGGCTGGTGTGTAATATTCAAGCCTGAAAAAACGAGTTTGTCACTTATTCAACAAAATTATTTTTACGAAACTTCGTATTCCGATTGTACGGAATTATTTTTTACTATGTACATACAAAACGTGGCGACTTAAAATGTAAATAGGATGTAGGATGTTGTGGGATTCGTCCCGTAAATAAATAAACAAATAAATAAATAAATATGATGGCTTTGGAAGCAGTGAATATTCATGAAGTTACCAATACGTTTGGATAGCATGTATGATAATGAATTATCGAAAAATTCATATTTTATTGCGACGATATTTAAAAAACGAGACTGTAAAAAATATTGACTTTTTTTCTGGCGCATTCGTCGTGCTCTCCGCCAACTTACTCTCTGTTTTTGTACAATTCCTAAATCTCGTTTAGGCGTCAAAAAAAGAAAAGTATCGCTGGCTCGTGTTCGCCATAGGAAATATATGCAAGTCGTGGCAACTTAAAGTATAAATATATCGGCTTAGGGACAGTGGATCTTAATGAAATTATACATACGTGGTGGCTTATAGAGTGATAGAAAGAGCGAGAGAGACAGTATACTGTTTATTCCGTGCTCTGAAGTAAACTCCCTAGAGCACCGTGCCAATATACACATCGCGATAAACGCAACAAGGCAGAACCGTAGAGCACACAGGCAAAAACAAATAACCTTAACATAACCTTAATGCTACCTACAAGAAACAAACTAAAGTAGCGGAAGCAAAGGACATGTCAAAAGTAAAGAGTTACCGAAAATAAAGAAATACGCAAAAGTAGACAAGAAAATCAAAATATAGCAATAATAAAAAAAATATAAATGAGAGGAGATCTCATTGAAACGTTTAAGCTTTCGAATGACCACTACGCAATCCATGGTCTCGATATCTTCCGAATGTCCAGATATCCACAGCTGCGAGTACACAGGGCCAAATTAGAGAAAAGACAGTTGATGAAGAACCCATGGAAACACGTCTTTTTCTAACACGGTAGTCGAAGAACCGATGGTTGTTAACGCTAAAATAGTGAAACAGTTTAAAAGCAGACTACACACTTATGTCTCTATGTGATATTCACTATGTATTTTTTAGAGCAGATAATATCGTTTATGCTACCTTTCTATTAATAATAATAATAATAATAATAATAATAATAATAATAATAATAATAATAATAATAATAATATGTTTGGACAACATGTTTAATAACGAATTATCGAAAAAATCAACTTTTATCGCGACGGTACTTAACTGTACATTAACTAAATCCCAGATGTTGGAGCACTATAACTCCGGCTCTCGCTCCATCGGAGCCCTCGTGAAACGTGCACCAAGCCAGCGATGCTTGACTATGAGAATTCGGGCGACTGGCGTAACTGTTTCAACATACCGGTAATCAAGGTACTTGAGAGATCGATTCTGCCTATTCTCTTCTCTGCTCCCTAGTCTAGTCTTCGCTCTCACGATGCTTGAACTCACACCGCTCCCTCGACACTAGTTAACTCCCACGGCTATGGTTCTCTAGATTTAACGAACTCTCGCTGTTGACTCGAGAGAGAGAGGGAGATTGGGTAGATAGAAGTGAACTCTACGGTCGAACGGCTCAACCGGTCGATTCTGTGTCGAGTTCGATCGAACACACTTGGTTACACCATCGAACTTTAATTGAAAATAAT
Organism: Ichneumoninae sp. B BG-2022a; assembly: GCA_030522725.1. Lineage (NCBI taxonomy): Eukaryota > Metazoa > Arthropoda > Insecta > Hymenoptera > Ichneumonidae > Ichneumoninae sp. B BG-2022a. The sequence goes on along the minus strand of JAPYZD010005043.1, from coordinate 4,413 downwards.
TGAACTATTCCCGGCGATGGGATCAAAGGCCAATTTGTATACAACAGGCCGGGTAATACAGTTTTAATGGTCTTAAATTAATTTTTATTTCACTTTTCCATCGAATAATTCAATTAATTTTCATTTCATATTTCCATCAAAGAGTTCGAATTATTTGATGGAAATGTGAAATGAAAATTAAGTATGAGTATGGATATTACAACGTATAAAATTCGGTGTCCAGTTTGATGGAAAATTCAAAACAGTTAATTTAAAGTTAATGAAAAATATGTATGTATATTAGGGTGTTTCTCAAAAAGGACATTCTTTTTTAAATTTTCTCCCACCCTTTTAAAGTATATATTTCAATCTCAAATTGTACCTCGCGAAAGACGGGCTCAAGCAAAAAATCCATTCAACGTTTGTACTCAAAAAATTCGACAGCTTCTACATTTTATTGTTGGTCTCCCTCATTCGCGAAGTGGTTTAAGGCTTTTTATTTTTTTTTTGTTAATAAAAATACCCGGCGTAGAAAAATGCATGTACGGCTCGCGTTCCTATGCGAGATTCCAGAATGACTTCTGCACAGAATCTATCAAGACTCTCGCAAAGACTCTTCCCGATTCGTAATTGGACTCTGAAAAGAGTCTTGCCGAGAGTTTCGCTCGAACACGCACTTTACTTCGCAGGATGTTTTTATTTAAAAAAAGACTTCTCGAATAGGGGACGCTGGCAATTAAATTTAGGATGTATCGAATTATTTTTAGGTACGAACGACGAATGTGGTTCAGGATTTAAATTATTAGTTGCGGATGAGTATCAATTTAATTTATCGTTTATCCATCAATCCGTCCGATAAGAAGCTTATATCGTTATTAGTTAAACCGGTTATTATTATCGAAGAGCGTCGCCGTGTATTCCTGTGTACACGATAAATTATGTATTATCGTGCCGTTTCGTGCATGGGGGTTTTTCATTCAGTATCTCGTTTCGAATCGCTCATTTAGTCGCGAGGGAAAAAAATGACGTTTATACCGTCCATTTCAGATACTATCTATATTATTGTAGAGTTGGAATGTATTTCAGATTTGCAAAGTAGGTTGTCGGTACGGTGTTGCCTGCGCCAAGGTCTCCGAGTTGACGCAATTGTTTTTATTAACATCGCCCTCTTCGGTCTCGTCGATCGCCGTTAATTGAGGCAATAATGACGCAATCGGGGGAAAAAAGAAAAAATAAAGATCAAGGCATACGGCATCATTTTATACTCTTTTAAATGGCTCGCCGTTCTGAGTATAAAAAACCCGGTCTATTAAGGATATCCTTACGAAAAGTCGTTTCTGTTCGATATTTTTCAAACTTATGTGGTCTACAGAAAAAAACACGCCTTATTTGCTGGCAGTTAAAAAAAAATTTAACGGTCTAATTTTTTTGAGATTTCAAACTTAAGTATTTTAACGTGGGAAGGGTCAGATCTAACGTCAAAAATGACAATATAGCATTTTTTCGACAATTTCTGTTCAATTGAAATCAACAACTAACCGACTGAAGAGCATACTTTATTACAGATTGTGTCCAAATTTGAAAAATATTTACGGTCTCGTTTTCAACCGCCGTTAAAAAACGAAGCGTCCATCTCTTTCGAGCATACTTGCTTTATATCACCTTTCTCTCTGGCACTACCGCGTTTCTGGTAAGGTTATTCTAAAGGTAGTCCTTGCGAATAGTGTTCACTTCGCATAAGTTTCAGAGAAATGAGAGGGAACTGCAAACACTTGTCAATTGTATAAAAATCTTAAAAATCAAGTATATTAAAGGCGCTGAAAAGATTAATTTTGCATAATAATTCCAAATTGTTATTAACAAATTGATTAAAAATAAAATTATAAATCTGAAAAAATTCATACGTATTCAGAAAACTGAATGAACCATTTTCATAAAAAAAGTTAGGTTTCTGGAAGATTTGTTGAACAAGCTTATTTTTCGTCAATTTCTTAAAAAATTTTGGAATTGTTATTATACTAAATTAATTTTTTCAGCACCTTCAATATGCTTGATTTTTTGAAATTTTTATAGAATCCAGAAGCCTTTGCAATTCCCTCTGATTTCCCTCTCATTTCTCTGAAACTTATGCGAAGTGACATAAGCTGACACCTCCACTATGTCACAACTTTTCGGTTATCTCGAAACAGGAAAGGGCCCAAACTTTTTTTTATTGGCCTTTGAGAGCCCATAAAAAGCCTATTATATCGAGACATATAAAACAATATTTCCACGCAGTGGCCATTTTAATAGAACCCAAAAAAAAAAATCCTCTAAATACCACCGTCGCCCATAAAGCTCTGGCGCGTCACGTTAAAGGTGCTCGCGTTACCGCACTCCGTACCATTGAAAATCCCAGCGTCACGAAACTTCCGAAGGGCGATCAGTTACACGAGAAGTTTGATATCACGCAGACGTGTTTACAAATCATCGCCGGGCTTGCCGTGCGCGCTGCGGTAATAGTTATGCATATATCTTCCGTACACCCTCGCACGAGAAGTTTTGAGCTAAAGCAAGAGAGCGTTTCGTTACTGTCGGGGAATTTGTTCTTTGCAATTTATGCCCTCACTCGGGCTCTCTTACGTACCGCAGGCTGAATAATCGTCAAAGATGGAAGAGGAAAAAAAAGCTGAGAATAAAAATGTCTCATATAAAAGTACGGTGGGAACGAGAGATAAGCCCTTGGGAACGATATGATTAGCATTGCAGTCGGTATGGTAGAGAGTTATATCTCCGTCCTTTAAATACGTAATAATTCACTGAGTAACGAATCTTGTCGCTCATTATGCATACTTTGCGGATCAAGCTTATCCGACTCGGCTGCAACGACGAACGAGACACGGAGAGGGAGGACATTTTCGAGAGTCAGATTTATTAAACTACACTCGTAATATCGGATAAAGTCAGGACCGAAACCCGACTATCTCTCGTTCGAGTGATCTCTTATTCCTTCCCTCCTCTTTTTTGTCCCCCTCCAATCTCGTGTCCTCTTCACATACGTTCGTGTTATTCCTCGTTACTATTGCGCGTACAACTCTGTTCGTTCGGCGATGCACCGAGAGCGCGCACCGCGCTCCCCGCTTGTTACCCGCGCCGGTATATTAGTATGCGCATGCGGAATATCGTGAAAATATATTCTTCTTGAGAACCGACCTCGATCGATTATTCATAAAACGCCTGGTGGACGGGAAATCTTATCGCGCTGGAGGGGCTTTTGAGGGGTGGGGGGGGGGGGGGAAGGTAGAGCCACGGTCCGTTCGTGGGTTCGTTTCGCCAGAGTGCATTACTGCACCGCCGGATGCAGCCGAAGTGGGAGGAGCGCCTAAAGAGGGCAGCGAAAGATGAAAATAAAATAAAAATTTTAAATAAAAGTTTTACTAGAATCTGATCGAAAACTGATCAATGTCTGACACACGGCTGGGCACTTATACAGATTGGATGTATGCCAATACCAATAGAGCGGATATCTCACCTATCCCCCCCCCCTCGATCGTGATTGATTGAAAGCGTAATTCTTTTAGGAGATAAAAAGATTGCAGCCGGGCAGTTCTTGAATTCCATCAAATCACGTTCGTTCTCCGGCTTCCTCTTAGGTTCTTCACTTAGGTACTTGTACTTATCGGTTCTCGAAAATTACTACTTTCATTTTTTAAATGTTAACATTTTATTTTTTTACACTAGTTTTCCGACTTCCGCACCCAGAAAAAGGTTTATTGCAATCGAAGAAAATTTATTAAGGTCGAAGAAAAATGTTTATATGTTTCGTAACCTAATAGAGCGTTTATTAATTTCTAATATATTTATTTGTTTGATAGTATTGTTCTTATTATTTAATAACGTTTATTTGGAGCTAATAAACAGATATTTATGTTAAATAATTTATTTATTTATTTCGTGACAGACCTGCAGCTTTTGTTCGTATGGGAATAATGTGATATATGAATGACGCAGAAACGAATTTTTTGCAGAATAAGCAAGCAATGTTTTATTATTAAATAAGCATACAGACCCGTTATGGACGCACGCATTCACTAATCACGTCGTACATTAGTTATATCAGAGCTGGGCAAATATCCTAAGTACTTAAATTACGTATTGAAGTACCAAATACTCGAAGTACGGAGCACTGCACCGAGTAAAACAATTGGTTGGATTAATCAAAAATCGTGGTGACGTACGTTCAAAGCTGTTATTTGTTTGGTACAAATAAAGCATTGTTTTGTTGAACGATTATTTGCTTCAATTTATTCAAAATTTGTTGACGACCACTGTTTCTTTGATTTAAGGTAGTACTAGCACAATGACTGACGCCGCCTAAGTTCGAGAGAAAAAAGACAAAGATTACAAACACTTCACGATGAGAAAAAAATCTGAAAAAATTCTAGCATATAAAAG
>JAPYZD010005042.1:0-15317 GCA_030522725.1 Ichneumoninae sp. B BG-2022a | reverse complement strand
ACCGTACATTCATTTTACACAACATTTGTATATTAAATTTAATATACTAGGTTATGCATAAAAGCTTCCAATACAAGTACATTAATTTCGATGCAGACACTTTTTACAGTGTATATAAAGCCTACGAAAACCCAACTTGCTTTTATCCGAGACGTCAGTGGGAGAAAATAGGGAAACGTATTTGTTACCGACTGAGTGTTCGTCGCATGGTCTTTTGACGTGGTGAAAATTCGTGAATGGAGAACTCGCGTACCCGATCGTACCTCATCGCACGCGAGTTACGTTATTCGCCCACCTAAGGATAGACCGAAATAGATACGGCCTTCGTGTTTTCGCCCGAAGATCAATTGTCCACCGTCACGACAGAGCCTCGCCCGTGTTCGTTCGCTAACTCACTACGGGCTGTCTGATTCGTTCATTAGTCGCCCATACGCTCGATACACCTGGCTGACTCAGCGTATGCCTTCGGTCTCAGCTTTTGCATGCGTATGATCCAGGGTTTGATACGTTTCTGTACCAAACGCGTTTCCGTAGTGCCAGAGGGGCGTCTCGTTCGTTCATTAGACGGCTCGATTCACCTGGCCAACTTGGAGTCCACCTTCGATCTCAGCCTTTGAACTCGAATAATTCAGCATCGGTTCATTCGTACAGCCAACTATCGCTACGGGCTGTCCGTTCATTTTAATGACCCCATTAACCCGCGCGCCCAAGGAAACGCCAAAACTTTTCACATTACACAAACTGTAACGCCATTTTTCGGTGTTTGGCAAACTGTGGTTTCTACCGAAAAAAAAACAAAATTCAACTTTGTCTACTACATTGGTACCCAATTCATCTTTAGGTCACCAAAGTCTGAGCACCCTTGAAGAAGCTAACATTGCAGTCTTCGTTCATTAGTCGGCTATGCGCTCGATTCACCTGGCCAACTTGGAGTCCACCTTCGATCTCAGCCTTTGAACTCGAATAATTCAGCATTGGTTCATTCGTACAGCCAACTATCGCTACGGGCTGTTCGTTCATTTGATTGACCCCATTAACCCGCGCGCCCAAGGAAACGCCAAAACTTTTCACATTACACAAACTGTAACGCCATTTTTCGGTTTTTGGCAAACTGTGGTTTCTACCGAAAAAAAAAAACAAAATTCAACTTTGTCTACTACATTGGTACCCAATTCATCTTTAGGTCACCAAAGTCTGAGCACCCTTGAAGAAGCTAACATTGCAGTTTCCGTTCATTAGTCGGCTATGCGCTTGATTCACCTGGCCAACTTGGAGTCCACCTTCGATCTCAGCCTTTGAACTCGAATAATTCAGCATCGGTTCGTTTCTATAGCCAACTATTGCTACGGGCTGTTCGTTTGTTTGCACCGCTCGGAAAACGCCCGGGTAATTGAAGCCACGCTCAGTCCGAATTTAAATGTCACGAGACTTCAGCTAATATACACTTAAATTCACTGATGACACGGCTCCAATTTCCCACTGAAACAACCTACAACATAATATGGCAACATGGTTTAATAACTGGCAACTTGAACCAAATCCACGGGATCGCAACTGCTCATCTTCAACCATAAAATCACGCCTTAATCGCCTAGAATCAGTCTGTAAAATGTTGAAATGCAATAAGCTAAACTACATTATTTCTACCATATTTAGACCATAAACTAAATTATTTAAAACAATTAAAGTGTCAATTAATTACGAGTGTACACTTCATTTTTTCCACATACTGCTTTACTCTTCCTTTTTGCAATAATTGGTCAATTTCGTTAACTTTTGATTATTCAATTTCTCCTTTGCGCTTGTCTTCACGACGAGCGAAATGCAATTTTGGTTAGTGTAATCAACATATCTTAATACTTAAAAAAAAAAAATGACACTTGGAAGGTGCATGCTTAATCCGTTCCTGTTTAATCGACGCATTGCAGAGCTTATTGCAATTTTGCTATTCACCGTCCTGGGAACGTGTGCCGAATATTGCATAACCGACGGACCCGGGTCACAATCTTTCGCACGTTCCACGATGTACACGATGCGCCCTTCTGCCGTTGCACTTTCGGAAAGCGTTGGGCCGGCCACGTAACACCGGAAAATCCGCAAGCTCGCGGCCGACGTCGACCGGGTTCAATCTGCTCGTGTAATTGGCATCGGCAATGACCGGTGGCTGAATACCCCGCTCCATAAGCGAATCCCAATTCAGCAGAGGATGCGGGGCTTCCTCCACGCGGTTGGCCTGTTCCCCGTTGTCACTCTCGTCGAGCAGAACCATCGGTGGTCTCATTTCCACCCTATTTACACGCGCTTCCCAATCGATTATCCGCAATCATCGATAAACACGCGATAAACCGTGCGCTAATTTCCTGAATCGGGGCTCTTTCGCGGGTTGGACCAAACCATTTGGGACGGTCGATCATTCGCTCGAGGTTCGTTCACCCGACACGGTCGAGTTGGGTAATTTTTTTTTTTTTTTTTTTTAATAAAGTGTTATTGATTTTTCTTGGTAACACTTTTTCTACTACTAATAATATATTGTAACGCATATAGAGAGGAGGATTTACTGAGACACACGACATTACATAGATGACTCGAATAGATCGGTGTGACAAATGACAAACGTACTGACTATCGATTGACGAGATGACAAGTTTTGATCGGACTTTCGGAGAGAGAGAGCACACGTTTCAGTAGTTCGTACTTGAGATAAATTGTGTGATTGTAATGAATAATATGTGCCCGAAAAACGAATTCGCACATTATTGCTTTCCCATGGTTGTTATCAATTTATTATTATCAATAACAATAAAATGTTTACAGCCAAAAAAAAAATTAATAATAGGAAATTAGTAAAAGTGCCTTTGTTTTCAATGTCGCGTAGCTTTATCCAATATTTTCTTCTAATACTACCAATAATAATATATTATCAATAACAATAAAAAGTTTCCGGCAAAAAATTGTTAATAGGAAATTAGTAAAAGTGCCTTTATTTACAATATTGCGTAGCTTTAGCCGATATCTGCGTACATCTCTCTATGTAGCAATTGCAACATTCACGTAGAGGTAAAATATCATTATTTAATGCACACTGTAAAAGTAAATAAATTTAATGTACTGGAATTTAAAATTTGCTCGGATTACTTACATGAATTGAACATTAATTCACTTTTGTTGTGAAATTGAAATACCAGGTATTAAAGTTACAAATCTTTTGTCGGAAATTTATGTATAAATTTATGAAACTGTTCATTAAAACAATATTTCACTGTTAAATTTCAGAAACGGTTTATGTAAAAAAGCTTCCAATACCGTTCGTTAAATTTCAAACAAGATTTCCTTACAGCGCAATCTTTTCGTACGATTTTTCGTTAATTTCCTTAAGGATGGATAAAAAAAAATGATCTTTAATTTTCTTGCTTTTACAAAATATGCTCATGAAAGAGCGTACGCGCACAGTCGGCGAACAATAGGGCACGGCAGTCACGCTAGGAGCTTAATAAGATCTGAGAATAACGAGATCAGACTTTTCCCTTGTCCGCGCCGCAGCCGCGGCTAATCTTATTTCCTCCGCCCGCGGTGCTGTGTCTCTATACCAAAGTTGTGACTTCAGTAGCCGTGGACAACGTTATAACAGAGCCTTTTTCCCCATAAATCTTTTTCACAAGGAAGCTGCTACGAATTCCAAAAAAAAAAAAAAAAATTCGAATATTCGCGTACGCCCGTGGAGGAAAACTCCGATCTCGAGGTCCCCGGAAGTTTTATCTCCGCTGTGCATGTGCGGTTGGCAAGAAACAAATTTTCTCCCAGCGCCGGTCTACTTCCTTCTTTCTTCCCTCGTCGCGATACGGCTTGGGCAACCATTGTTTAATCCCGGTGGGTTTCCAACGGTCCCGTGTAAACCGCGCATATACAGTAAGTATATACATCCGTGCGGTGTACATGACGTGACATACATGGACCGAGATGTATATGCCTGAAAGATAATTTCCACTTCGACCGAGAGGAGAATTCGTCGTGTCGGGCGCGGTGTCGCCCAGTTGTCAATTATCTCTGGTCTATCCAAACGTCGGTATATATATATGTATATAGGTGTTTGTACACTGGGGTAAAAAGTCGCGAATATGGGTCGACGGGGTAAGATGGACCAGGGTGTGTTGACACAAATGCGGATTTAAAAACAAAATCTAAAAGTTCCGTCTCTCACTTATATCGAGAAGGGTGTGTTATTTTAAGTATTGAAAATTGCTATCGATGAGACGTAAAAATATAACATGAGCTTCCTTGATTTTGATGGATCATCCGTAGTTCGTTGATATGGAGCACTTTTTCATCTCGTTATTATAATAGTGAAATTGACTTCGACCGGATAAAAAAAAACTTAAGTTCTGAGGGACTTTTCATTCAATTCTCAGTGACGGAAGCGACGAACCCTTGTGGTCCATATGACCGATCATGCATAGGTGTGCGTAGGTTTGCACACTGGAGTGAAAGCGGTGAATATTGGCCGATGGGGTGAGACGGACCAGGGCGTCTTGACACATATGCGGATTTAAATAAAGAATCTAAAAGTTCCCTCTCGCACTTGCAGCGATAAGGATGAGGTATTTTAAGTATCGAACCTTGCTGCGGATGAGACTTAAAAATATCACGCGACCTTCCTTGATTTTCATGGACCATCCCTGAGGATGGTCCACGAAAATCAAGTTCATATGAAACCATCTGCACACTTAGCTCAATCGGGAAACAATAATTTGACGTCATTTCCGAAGTATTAAATTTAAATCGATGCACTTACTCCGAAAACATCCTTTTTTATTTTTTGTATGAAAACATCTCCCTAGAATTACCCCTCTCCACGAGGAAACAGAATTTACATCATTACATTAACATCAAATAATGATAAGAAAATGAATACATTATTTGTTGTTCTCTGCGGTAACAAAAAATAATTATCTTAAAACGACATTTTAAGGGTATTGATTAATTTGCATTCGTATATATACATATATATATGTATATTTATATATATAGCTATTATGCGGCATGGAGATATGCATATGTATATATACATGTATATATACATGTATATGTCTCTACATGCCGCATAGCAGACCGGAAGCTCGCCTCCTTATTTCTCATTCCCTTTCACCGCTCCACCTATCGCTGCTCCTCTTGACGTAGTCATCCTCGCTTGTATACAATATCGTTATACGCAAGCCCATTCGCCGGACGGGGCGAGAGAACTTGTTCGGTTTCGCGAGAGGACATCGGCGCATGGATCGTTCCGCGACTAATTGCATTAACCATAGTTGTTGTCGAACGAACGGCGACTCGAAGCTAGGCGGGAGCCGAGCGGAAGCGCAAATTGTGATTTGGGTGCTCGACGCCGTTTTTTGTTGATCGGACCGATGGTTCATTCGATTGATGTTTGAACGAACTTGAGCAGGAGAATTATCGAGATAATGAGGTCGGTCATCAATTCAGCGTAAGGTCGCATTTTGAGACGTCAGTTTCGACTTCAGACTGCTCTTGAGCTCGAACTTAAGATTGAAGTTGGCCCGAACTTCAACGCACGCTTAAGGTCTATGTTAAGTTCGAACTTAAGATGGACTTAAGAGTCGAAGTTAAAGTAGAGTCCTTGGGAATAATGTTCGCTTCGCATAAATTTCAGAGAAATGAGAGGGAATTACAAACACTTACACATAGTATAAGAATCTGAAAAAAATCAAGCATATTAAAGGTACTGAAAAGATTCATTTTGCATAGAAATCGTTCCAAAATGTCCAAATGAAAAAATTGTTCAACAAATCCCCCGGCAACTTAACTTTTTGTTGACATAAGAACAATTTGTTAATCTTTTTTAAAATTAACAAATCGTTTTCATTAAAAAAAAATTAAGTTGCCGGGTGATTTGTTGAGAATTTTTTTTTCGCCAATTTGTTAATAACATTTTGGAATTATTATTATGCAAAATTAACCTTTTCAGTACCTTTACCATGCATGCATTTTTTCAGATTTTTATACCATCGAGAAGTATTTGCAATTGTATCTAATTTTTCTCGAACTTATGCGAAATGAATACGAAGCGACAGATTATGAAGCAACTACCTTAATCGAACCAGTGCTGTACACTTGTCCGTCATCGATACCCGGTTTTCCTTGTTTTTCAATCATGCCGGACATCTCGCTCTACGTCTTAACGGAATCGAGGATATCAAGCAAGCCATCCAGCAATTCATCTAGAATTGCCGGATGACTTGCTCGATATCTTCGACGCCAAAAATCCATGGCATGGAAGTTAGCAGCGTTGCTCCAATTATATTATGGACAGCTGACACTTTTCCTAAATAATAGTTTATTTTCCGGTGAAATGATAAAGAAAATACATCCTGTTATATCATGTATGTATTTATTTAGTGGTAATTATTATGTATTTATTTAATGGTAATCGTGTTATAATATATTATCATAAATATTTATATTATTATATCATATTACATTATATTATCGGCTCGGTAGGAAAGAAACTTTCTGCGAATCGTGACAGCTATCAATAATTTCGTTGGAGCAACGTTGCTAACTTCTATGGTTTAGAAATCCCGAAAAACCAGACCCTATAGACTGTCGACTACCAGTACCGGCGCGGCGTCGGCGAAGCTCCGGCGCTCCAGTAATTCCACACACGCGTGCCGGATGTAACTAAAAACTTGCCGAGTAAATTTAAAGTGATTATCTTCGATGATCAACGAGAAATATAGTGGATATTTCTCCCCTCCCACGCAAACACGAATAATCCCCTTCGTCAACGACGCCTCTCGCATTATTGGACGTAATGGTACGTCACATTACTCCTCGCTATCTTTTATTGCAAATAATGCAATCTGCCGTGCAAATACATATTGTACGACCGTTTCTCACACTCCGAGCTGTCTCGGGGTCTTGAACGTACGAGTGGGATTACACGCGGTGTACAATATAGTTTCGCGGCAGGCGCGGAGAACGAGTCGCGAGCTTATTACGGAAAAACGGGAATCAGTACGCCATCCGCGTTCGACGACGCTTCAAGGTGTTGTTTTCAATTTAACGACTGCAACGCAACTGAGACACGGTTATTTTATTTTTTTTATTTATTTTTTTGTACTTTTTCGTTAGTTGGATTTAACAATTTTTTTAATTCGGTAATAAAAAGCACCACCTGCCAAGATGTTCGGCCTGGGCCCGAGTAAAAAAAATCCCAAGTACTCTGTGATCGAGGCCTCCGTACCGTTCGCCAGTGAGGAAACCGTAACGTGCTTCTGCAGGTCAGTTATCGCCGCGTGGAAGAAAAAAATTATATGTGGGAATATATTTTTCACGAAAAATTTTACATAATTTGTTTTAGACGAGAATACATTTTTTTTAATGCGCGCGAAAAATGTGTCGTTTTAAATATTAAATATATTTTTATTATTTTGCATATATTTTTTTCCGTTCGAGATGACTCTGTTCTCATCGTTTCGCTGCGCATTCGCTTCCATCTTTACGATCAAAGTAGAATTCGTTAATTATCTGGTTTTTCGGATTTTCATTTCTTTTTTTTTCATCAAACGGGTCTATTGTTAGTTAAAATCGAGTCTCCCTTTGGAACTCCACTTTGTTTATTTTAAATAGTTTCTAGAGTTTCTGGAGTTGGTTACGACAAAAATTTCAAGATTTTTTTAACGTCAGCCTCAACTTTTCATTGTTTAAAAAAGTCATTTATACACAGAAGAAACACACACACACATTTATACACAGAATTTATTTGACGGCCACCCTTTATTTGGTTTTGGTAAAGTATTTATTGAATTTTAATAAATATTTATTTCATTTAAGTAACTATTTACTTAATTTAAATAAATATTTATTTAAATAAAATAAATATTTTACTTAAACCAAACAAACGGTGGCCGTCAAATAATTTTTTTTCTGGGTGTTTATTTTTATTTTTATTTTTTTTATGGGTATTATGTGCATTTGTATTAGATACCATTTGTATCTTATAGAAATGGTAGTCCGGAAATTTCATGACGGCCACATGTCGACGATCGATCATATCAACTGTACCTAAAAGTTTTTTTTCCTCATTTGCTTCCTCATTTGCTCATTTGCTCGTTTGCGTTTACGGCGAAAGACTGCGCATCGTTGCCGTATCGCGGATGTAAAAACGCTTCGTCACGCGCCACGTTCGCGCACCTTGTCGAGTGTACATACACTTTGGCGTTGCGCAATTCCGTGAAGGCGTACACACACTCGCGAGCATACGACATTTTCATAATCTGATAACATCTTGTTGACAGAATCCCGAAAAAAGCTTGCCTAAAAAAAATTGAGAAAATCATCCAAGAACGGTATCCATTATTAGAGTTTTCCAACGAAAAAGCGACCGTTGATGAATAATTTTCGCCGATTGTCGGGCGACCCGTGGGGTGAATGGACGATTAAGCCACGTGTCGTTTTTAAGAGTCGCAAAATAAAAATTTTCTATGCATACATTTCGGACTCGGTTCAGCTGATAAAATACAACATACTGATTGTGAAAAAAAATATTGCCGACTGTTTTAAAACCTAACACAATAATACAAGATAAAATCGTCACCAGTGAATGGACAAATTGTCTGTAACCAGTGAATGGGCACGTATTCGTGTTCCAGGTATATCATGAAAGTTACTCAAGTTCATGTTTCCTTTAATCGTTCGACTTAAATATTATACTTTAACGATCGCAGAGTTTTTCACGTAAATAATACTAACAATTGTACTGATAAAGCAGAAAATAAAAACTTATTAGATTCTTGAGGAAAATCGTAAAGAAGCACCATTCGTCTCGGTCTCAAATTAACTTCTCAATTAACTAACTCAGTAACAAATAAAAATGACGATTCAAAATGATTATTCAAAATGATTATTCAAAGTGATTATTTAAAATGATTATTCAAAATGATTATTCAAAATGATTATTTAAAATGATTATTCAAAATGATTATTCAAAATGATTATTTAAAACGATTATTTAAAATAATTATTTAAAATTACTATTTTTAACTATTGTTTTTTTTTGTGTTAATAAGTGGTCCCCGAGTTTACTTGCCGATCGTCATCGAACGGTCGGCCGATCTGTCGTTATCATCGCAGTATCGTATCGGTGTACACCGGTCCTGCGCCACGCGAACTCAATATCCATCGCGAACATTTGCACTTCCGGTATTCGCAGGCCGAGCGATTAAGGCCGAGCCAATATTTGTCGGGGCGTTCAATCGCCTCTTAGCCGGGATCATATCGGACACGACGAACGTTGCTCGACGACGAAACGTCGAACGTGTACGCCGCACGCTTCCAGAAACGAAATGGCACACCGGAGCTGCAATCCGAAACAGCCGATCTTCGTCGACGTCCCGACGCTCGACCGAGATCGAACGGTCGCACTCCGATCGGAAATAACTGTTCGGAGCTCCGCGGAAACACACACGCGAAGACAGATTGATAAATAATTCATCGACTATTTTCGTTACCGGAGGAAGCAATCGATTTCTTAAAGCTGCCTCGTGCATGTGGCCAAGCGACATTTTTACCTCACTCTGTTTAAAAAAACATTGTAATTCTAATGTACGAGACCCAAAGTTTTCATGCAAAAATTGTTACATTAAATTTAATGTACGATTTTCATGAAAAATGAATGAACTTATTTCATGATTTTTTTCTCTCGGTAAAAATATGCTTTATCAATTTGATTTTTTTCGGGTGGGAGGAGAATGTATTAAAGATGTTGGTTTTCGAGACGATTTATAATAATCGATTTTCTTCATTTCTCGGAAGATTTCGACCAAAATTCGCGCGCACGCCGAATCGTTTATATTATTAATACAATCCTGTAAGATTTGACGCATACGCGTCGCATAGTAACGACGAATAGTGAAAACTAAGAAATCGCCTGTTTTGGTCGGTAAAACAGGAAGGTCCGGCATCCCCTTAAGGGGAAGCGAAATATCGCGGTCGGTAATGAAAACTGTAACGAACTGTTCTTAAGGGTGCTAATTTTTTTGAGGGAAAAGAAAATTCGAGCCGGATGCACACAGTAATTTCGCATCCGGCCCGAATTCATATTCTTCTCAAAAAAATTTGCACGATTGAATAAAGTTAATTAAAAAATTGCAACTATCTGCCTCACACTCCCCGTCACGTGACTTTCATCTCACCTTAAGGAGGGAAAATTGCAAGCACTTCTTGATGGTGTAAATATTAACAAATTCATCAAAAAATTAATTGGTTAACAAATTACCCGGCAACAAAAGTTTTTTTTAATGAAAATGATTCGTTTATTTTTCTGAATACGTATGAATTTTTTCAGATTTTTAAGTAATCGTTGATTTTTTTTCTATAAAAACAAAAAAAAGTCAGCGCGCACCGAGACTCCTCCTTAACTAATATGGCCCCGTCACGTGACTTTCACTTCACCTTAAACATGAAATCTGCGCGCAGCTGCTCGAGCTCTGCCACTATCCACAGAACGGTCTCTAACTTTCGTAATTCGTTGAATTTGAACCTAAAAATGTAACAGAATATTCTTTATTTATTTATTTATTTATTTATTTAGATTAATTTAACGGGGCAAGCCGCTTCGTACAAAATATAAACTTTCAACAATACTATAATTTTTGAATATATATAGTTATAATTATAGTTTTATACAACAGGTACTAATTATGCTATAAACTATCAGAAAAAAAACGTCGAAATTTTAGCGCGGCGTAAGCCCTTAAATAAATGAAATCGATAACGGCGCACGGTGGCTTCGTCACTTAACTAACAGCCTGTCGTTGTCCTCTTCGGCGTACAGGCCCGATCAATGTTTGCAATTAACTCTTTAATTCGCGTGCCTATGTTTAAGGCCGGTGTATATACACGTAGCCTATACACGTCCATGTACATTATCGGCCGCCGGTCGATGCCGGGTCTTGCGTTTCCTCAGAGGCCTCGTCGAGAGGAGCGCCAGGATAATAAGAGTCGACGGGCTTCTTTCCATGGTGATCGGGCAACGGGATACTTAACTTAATTGGAAGACCGGTACACGTCATTTCGAATTTAATTTCAACCAGGCTCGTCGAGTCGTCCTACACGACACTATCGTCACCTTCTCGTCTTCGTTAATCCTTCGATATAAATTCCAATTGGTTTCTGCCGTCACGGCAACCGAGACTCTGCAGTCGGGACTTTCCCCATTTTTAAAAATTTTATTTTAGTAACAGTAATAGAGTTTATTAACAATACACAATTTTTTTTGTATCCAACACACTTTTTTCTTTTTACCTATATTGCATATTGCCAATTGGTCCTTCAGCCTATTTTATTTTATTTTGTTGTTTTGGTTTTGAGACAATTTGCTCATAGACAGAGAAAAATGAGTTTGGCTGTAATATGTCTATAAAACGAGTGGACGTGTTGGTTGAAAAAATATATTTTTGTCTATTTTTCATAGAAACAGACGTTTATTGCATTCCAAAGAAATCTATAAAATTTTCTTTTCGAAAGTTCATTTGCAAGTTCAACTTTTATGTCTATAACGTTTTTCGTATGACTAATAGTTTTTAACATATAATGGTTGAAAAAGAAGTTCAATTTTTCGATATTTCAAAATACAATCCTGAAATTCAATACAATACAAAAATTCTGAAAAAATCGCGAAACATTGTAAATAATTATGAATTAAGGTGTTAGAACTTTTTTTGAAAAGCGTCGAGTTTTTGACCGTTCGAAGATGGAAAACCTCAATTATCGTATATATTCATTTAAACCGTAGAATAAAATTGTATTTTACTGTTACGGTAAGAAAAATCTTGTACCAAACATTTTTTTCTCCTTGTACAGCCGGCCATTGTACAGAACTTGGGCTATTTTTAAGGCCGACGATGTAGGCGAGGCGGAGAAAAAAAAATGGAAAATATAGGACGACAACGCTGGTAACAACGAGAGATTGAATGTGATCTTGCGGAAAGTTTCTTTGGATGGCCACGAGTGCGTGTAACGGACCCGGAGGGTTGGCCGTCCCGTGTACCCTCGAAGGAAATCGTGTGGAAATCGGCACTCGCTCGTCCGTCCCTCGAGTCCTTGTGTACACGTTATCCGACACTGCTCGAGCTACATCGACGCGCACCTCTTCTCTCAAATCCGATATCATCCTCTGCAACTTCTCCCCCCCCGTCCCTCCGACCCAGAGAAAAGCGACCTGGAAAAATCATTTCTCGAGGGTAAAGTCGCAACTGGACACGTGCCAGGCTTCGTATTGTTCGAAGCCAATAACTCAAAGTCTCCGAGTCTCGCGGCGACTTTTCGTTTCTTCTCGCAGCTTCCGTTTTGCTTGGCCCCGTCGATAGGAGAATACAATGCGGAGTGAAGTGAGCCGAAGTCAAATTCCGCGGCTGGTGTCTAAAACTGCAATGTCTTTTTTTATGGTTTCCGACTCTGTGTCGTCGAAAGAAAAACTGTCCAACATACGAAACGAATTTTTTTTTGCCGATGCGGGGTCAATGGACTAAAAAATCTTTCACGTCACCTTTTACATGGCCTTAAGGTAATCCTTGCGAATAGTGTTCACTTCGCATAAGTTTCAGAGAAATGACACGGAATTGTGAAAACTTCTCGATGTTATAAAAATCTGAAAAAATCAAGCATATAAAAGGTGCCCTAATAATGAATTTAGCGTAATAATAATTCCAAAATGTTATTAACAAATTCATGAAAAATAAAAAGGTTAAACCAATCTGCCGAAAATCTAACTTTTTTTTTACCTAAATTATTCGTTCAATTTTTTGTATACGTGTGCATTTTTCCAGATATGTAAATGCACTTTGAATTTTTTTTCTACTTATATGGGAAAAAAGTGTAAAAAAATAAAATTCAAAATGAATTACAAAATCGGAAAAAAAACCGACGTATTCAGAAAAATGAATGAATTATTTTCTTAAAACAAAAAGTTAGGTTTGCGGTAGACTTGTTCAACAATTATATTTCTCATCAATTTGTCAATAACATTTTGAAATTATTATCATGCGAAATGAATCTTTTCAGTGCCTATAATAAGTTTGAATTTTTTCAAATTTTTATAACATTGGAAAGTGTTTGCAATTCTTGCCCGAATTTCTCGAATTTAGGCAAAATGAACACCACTCGCTCCAACCTCCTTAATATACCTATAATATAATCCAAATACGATAATGGGAAATTCGTCAATTGCTTTCCGATGCTTCCAATGTACGGCGGATTACGGTAATCGGCAACAGAGTTTATTTCACGGTTATGATTGCACTCGAGTATCGCAAGAAATTGCCGATAGACGAGCGAAAGACGAAAAAAGGTCCTCGGGCTTTTCCGCATGTTGCGACGTACGTGCGACCCTATCAGCAGTGCGACGATCCGCTCCATAAGTGGGGTAGATAGAAATTGAGAGGGGGGAGATAGGAAAAGAGTAAACAAACGGGGAACAACTTCATCATCGCTCCGGTCCAGACCGAACGAGGGGGGTCCGAACGACGCCGCAGTCGCCGAAGACGCGCGTCCCACAGGCGCCGTCAGACATCGATCCAACCGTCGTCCCAATCCGCGCAGACTGTTTGTGCTCGTCGTTAATGCTCTTGCTGCTTCCTCGTTTACGCCGACTTCTTTGAAACTTCGTTCTACGGCAAATTAAACGTTGGCAAGATTTATTTCACGGGAAGAAACTGCTGGAAGCAAGCTTCACAACCACAAACCACGAAGACCCGTACAAAACAACGATTAATCATGATAACTTTATCATTTTCGATTGAGCTTTTTCTTGCCCAAGGTGATAATTCTGCGTAACGTTTTTTTTATCAATAAAATTTTAAATGTAGGTAAACGAAGACCTCGGGATTATTGTGGTTTATTCTCTTTTTCGACCGGAAGTGACGTCATACCGGAAATGCGTCATACCGGAAGTGACGTACTTCCGGTATGACTAAAAAAAAAAAGTCGCCCGACCAGTAACTCAGCGTGAACGGATAGCGAGGTCCGCCAAATGAGCTTAGCAGTGCTCGAGCCTCCAGCGAAGGGCGTGAAAAGAAACAACGGAATAAATGCATAAAAATAACTACATAGGGATTGTAGCTAATGTTTTTTTTAATCCAAAGTATTCACACTCTCGGCAAAAATACGGAATTCAATTTCTTACCTAAGCATCATGCTCTTATCCTGCAATTGCGTGCAGCAAATTTTCCCATCGGGTCATATAAAAAAATGTGCGATACTCGTGCGAAAAACGTTCTCTGAACTCGTACGATTACTCGCCCTAGGCCTGCTGCAAACGCGCACTCGTCAGAAAAAAATGTTTTCGCGTATCAAAATGTACTATTTCTGCACTATCGAATGTCTTAAAGAAAAATTTAAAAATAAGAAAAAATAAAAAAATAAAAATAGCTGGACCAGTCAGTCAGTCTGACCGAACAGCGAGGTCTGCCAAATGAGCTTAGCAGTGCTCGAGCCTTCAGTGAAGGGCGTGAAAAGTAACAACAGAGATTCTAGCTAATGTTTTTTTTTATCCAAAGTATTCACACTCCCGGCAAAAATACGGAATTCAATTTCATACCGAAGCATCACGCCCTTATCCTGCAATTGCGTGTCGCAAATTTTCGTAGCGGGTCATATAAAAAAAATGTGCGATACTCGTGCGAAAAATGTTTTCTGAACTCGTACTGAACTCCTGCTGCAAACGCACACACGTCAGAAAAAATGTTTTTGCGTATCAAAATGTACTATTTCTGCACTATCGACTGTCTTAAAGAAAAATAAAAAATAGCCCGACCAGTCAGTCAGCCTAACCGGATAGCGAGGTCCGCCAAATGAGCTTTGCCGTGCTCGAGCCTCCAGCGAATGGCGTGAAAAGTTAGTCGGGCAGGCACGGAGAGGTCCCACTGGCAGAGTTGCCGGCGTTGGTGGATGCCGTGGGACTACATATAGCGTCGACGAGGAGGAGAGTGGAGTATCGATTGTCGCAGCGGTGCCGGAGAGACCGGCCGTAGTCAGCTGACTCGAGTCGTCGTCACAGCTGATCCGAGCCGCCCGCGGGGCGCAGGGGGGGGGGGGCGTACCGGCGCAACCATCGTCGCATTGCCGCCGTCGATTTTCTCTCTCCACACGGCACTTCGTCCCGCGTGCGCGACTCGACGCCAACCGAGAATTTCACTGCGGGCGTAGCGAGGATTGTTGCGGTACGGCGTAGCACAGCCACGAAGCTTCGGCGTGCAGTGGTGGGGGAAAAAAAAACACAAAAAAATTGCGAGGAAGGGAGCAGC
>JAPYZD010005041.1:0-10419 GCA_030522725.1 Ichneumoninae sp. B BG-2022a | reverse complement strand
TTTTTCAGATTTTTACACCATCAAGAAGTACTTGCAATTTTCTCTTATTGTTGTCGAATTTATGCGAAGTCAGCGCGCAGCGAGACTCCCTCCTTAAGGTTGTTTTGGGGCAACATAAAAATCCTACCATCATCATAAAAATTTACACGAATGTACATAATCGCTTTTCCGAGGGTCTTGTAAAATTTGGAACCGATCCACAGCATAATCTTTGATTAAAAAAACCAGAAAGTCATCGGGTTTCGTGCGCTGATTGCACTACTCTTATGTAGAATTCCCGACCATCCCGTCGTATGTAGTTGACGTCTTCTAAGAAAATGCTATCAAGTACGTGGAAAAGTATGTAAAGTTGAACGGATAATCGCTTTAACGTTTGGCACCTTCTGCATGACGATTTACTGCATCATTAATTGATTATTGATTAAACAAAACGAGATGCAGGAAATTTCAACCATGTGAGAAAAAATGAACGAAAATGGCACTGCCTACCGCATCGACATACACAATTTGCTACAGCTACCTACATTACCGATAAAAATATAGATATACAATCCCGACAGTCATGGTCAGAAGTTAGGTTAGTTTATAAATTCGAGGCGGCACTGTTGGCAACTAAATACTGTTGATAAATTAATATGCCAAAAATGTATTACGTACAATTAGAATAACATCTCTTAAACTGTCCAATCACTAATAAACCTATATTTTATTAAATATTTCTAAGAAAATCATCCAAAAAATCAAGTAAATATTGCTACTATTTTGTTTTTGACGTGTGGCAACAGCGAGTCGACCCAATGTATAAGCACAGGGCACTACCCTCGTACCTCATCTCCCCTGACTCAGCCCCACAACAACCTCAACACTGGCGACTAGGTGGGTTCGAAAAATTCTATCGAGATTTAATTAACACGTAAAATAAAATCAAAATACAGTAGAACCTCAATTATCCGAACAGCCATTATCTGAACCCTCTGTTATCCGAAATGGCGCTGGTTCGGATAAAGTTTCTATTATCCGAACAATTGCGCGAAACTGTAGTATTCTTACATTGTTGCGCGCCAATACATTGTTGCACGCTATAAACAACAAGCCAATTCAAGAACGCTCGGGCTCGCATAAACTCACACAGCGGTACCGTAAATGCATCCCAGTCGTATGCACAGTATTTTTGAGTTTCTCAGCCGAGCAAATATGCACGTATTCAAAATTTATTTTCGTTAATCTCGTAACTGGTCTCGTAGTTTAGTGCGTTATGGATTCAACGTCCAGTCCTTCGATCTCTAAGCGTAAGCATAATGTACTTACGCCGGAAAAAAAATAGAGACGCTTTCGATACTCGAAACTCGATAAGAGCACATTGTTGTCGGGCTCGTATGATATTTATAAGTTAACGATCTCTGACATTAAAAAAATTTGGCTGCAATAAGACATACAAAACTCTTGCGTCAAACGAAAACTGTGGATATCGTGATGAAGGTTTGAAGTTATTTAAAATATGTGGTTACTGTAATTTTTTCGATGTGTATCATACTATCTCGCTTAACACAGTTTGACTGTTCTGTTATCCGAATTTTCGTTAATCCGAACGAGCTCCGGTCCCAATTGGTTCGGATAATCGAGGTTCTACTGTAACGGCTCAAATGTTGTGCGATTGGATTCGTTCTAACCAGGTTAAGTGTAATCGAGGGCCGGTCGAATATTTTCCCCTTCCCTCCAAGATTGAATACTGGGGATTTATTTTCTTAAGGGGAAGTGAAACAGCTGAGCATGTAAGAGAGATAGTAACAATTTACAAATTAACTTTATTCACTGGTGCTATTTTTAAAAAAAGTGCGTACCCGGGTCGAATTTGCTTTTCCTCAAAATAATTAGCACCCTTGAGAAAAGTTCATTACAGTTTTCATTGCCGACCGCGATATTTCACTTCCCCTCAAAAAATGTTCTGCAGCGAAACGGTGTTTTCGGTGGTCAGGCCAAACGTTCGAATAAGCGAATTGGAGGCCCGTGGTCAGAGTTTTATCTCTTTTATTAATTTTTTTTTTATAACGAGGGTTCGCGTTTTTTCCCCTTTGCGGCACACGCCCGAAGCCGTTGCGTGTCGCTCGGCCGGGAGCGAAGCAACGCGCGCTGTGGTTGCGGAATTAGTTATCAGCCAGTAGTAACTGTCGCGGGTTGAGTCAGACGCCGGTGAGCTAGGGGAGCTCACCCGCGCCGCGACGTCTATGCGGCACGAATGCGATGACTCATTCTACGGGCATTGAATTCAAGCTCTGTTGTTTGTTATCATTTTTTTTTAACTCCAATAAAGAAAGAGCTTTTTGTGTTTTAATTGTCATTATCATCTTTTTATTCGAAAAAAGTGAAGGAAGCGGTGCGATATAGCGAGCGTTATTATTGTCGGGCCAATTCGGGAAGCCCGGCGCGAATCTCGCATGCGAAACAATTTTGGAAGGAATTCAGACTCTCTGGACCGTGTGATACGGTATAGAGGACGATATGCAGTGCGCGCTATTGGAGTGTCGCATAGCTTAACATTGTTCACGAGAGTGGCGTGTGCCAGAGCAACAGGTGAATCGAATTGCTGACGGAGCATTGGAAGCCCGACGAGTGCGTTTGTGCTGTGAGCTTTGCGCCACTCCCCTCTTCGTTGACACATAGAAAAATCATAGACTGTTGACACAAAAAATTGGAAGGTTAATACACCGAACTGGAAGTTTTTATAGGGAAATTGGTACGTTCAATTTAATCGGTCAAGTACCGGGAAATTTTTGCCGATCGAAAACGACAATGCTTTTTTTAACGGTGGTCCGACCTGTACGATGAAGCCAAACACGTGAGTTTCAGAAAAAAATTCAAACATTTCTCGATGGAATAAAAATCTGAAAAAAATCAGTCGTATGGGAGGTGCTGCAAATACTGTTTTTATGTAATATTCCAAAATGTTATTGACAAATTAATGATAAAAATAATTGTTTACATTATTACCTGCCAACTTAACTATTTTTTTCTATACAAATGATTTGTTTGTCTTTCTGAATACGTATGTATATTTTCAGGATTTTTTATAATCTTTGAAAATCGCGTTTTTCTATGTTCAAGCTGTGAAAAAACACGATTTTCAAAGATTACAAAAAAGTCTGAAACAACTCATACATTTTCAAAAAAATAAATAAATAATTTTTATGAAAGGAAATAGTTAAGTTGTTGCATAATGATTTTTATCTTCAGTTTCTTAATATCAAATTGGAATTATTATTTCACAAAAACAATCTTTGCAGCACCTCCCATACACTTGATTTTTTCAGATTTTTATCCCATCGAGAAGTGTTCGAAATGTTCTCTGAAACTCTCGATTGGCGGGACTGTACCGCTTGGAATACCTTAAGCACAAAAATTGCGTTATCAAAAAACGCAGCTCTTCAAGGTACGTTTATGAATTTCTACAGATTTTTGTTCAGCACATTAACTTCTTATTCGAATCGATCGAAGATTACGTCTCGGCAAATTCTAGGTTCTCGTTGAACAAGGATCCGGTACGTGAAGGGTTAATATATAATTGCCATGAAAAATTAATACACTTTTGCAGCAAAATTAAAGTAAAATATTGGATTTAAAGTACTTTTATAGTAAAATGAAAGTAAAGCATTTCTAAATTTTTTAATATACTATACGCTAATTTTTCATCATGATTGTACATGAAATTTAATATACCCGTTTATATATAAAAACTTCCAGTACCAGTACATTAAATTTTATACGAATTCTTTGTTTTACGGTGTACAATAATAGTACTTTAGGCAATATTTTTGGATTGAAGATAAAAAATGATCATGATAGAATCAATGAATAATTCACTTTTTCGATCTAAATCCCCGACCTACCAGAACTCGATGTCCATATTAATTTTTTTAATGCCTACTTTTTTCCGCATTTCATGAAGGCGAAAATAGTTCATCTCTTTAGCTTATGGATTTCGCAGAATTTCGAATAAAATATTAAGCTTTTTTTCTTTCCCCTTTTTGTTATTAGTTCATCGATTGGTGATATTATCTATAAAATATAACGCAAAAGCGTAGGACTTACTTTAAAAATAGCCTGTAGAGTACGGCGCTGAAGGTCTGTGAAAACCAGTCGTGGTTTCTTGGGCGCGGGCTGTTGGTGTTCTGCCTGAGTCGCCATCTCGTCTTTCCTCTTGCATGCTGAAATTATTTTATTTTTTTCAACGATTAGTACACACGAAATATATAAATATATTGATAGTTATAATAGATCCTCTAGACCAAGCCGTGATCTCAACCAATTTTTTTATTTAAAAAATTTCTTTGCCAAATATTAAAAAATCAAATAAGTATCTACCTCAAACTAAGTGCGATTAAAAAAAGAGTATCATCGATTAATGTACGAAAATTTAATGGACTGTAATCAAAGCAGAGACTGATATCTCTTTTATACTTACTTCCTCGTTGTGGAATCTGTGCAGCTGGAAACAGAAAAAGAAAAGGGATGTAAGTCGACATGAACGATATCAGTGCTTAACGAGACGTTATCAAACGTCGCGTTTACGATGTTCCGAGCTTTTTTTGTTGTTGTCGTAATTCAACTTAATCTTTAATTAGATACAGATATACATTAACAACATAACATGTACAATCCATTATAAATATATAACTGATAATTGCATAAACGAATCCCAACTTGAAACTACAGTCATCAAACATTTCCACTAAGGGGTTATACAAGGGGTGGGGGTTGGGGGGGGGCGAACTATATAGTATTGTATTGTCATATATTGTAAATGGTATATATATTGTTGATGTTGAATATGTTTGTTGGCGTTGGAGGTCGAGTTGTTGACTGATTATCATGATATTCTGTAAATGTGGTTATTTATAATGTGCTGATGAAGGTTCCAGTTAATCATGCGTGAATCGCGGATTTTTCAAACGACAAAAAAGTTTTTTTTTAAAGTTTTTCCTCGATTCTTCTATAAAACGAAGTGGAGCCCTCGGCATTGAAACCGATTAATTTTCTCTTTGCGATCTGCCGTTGAACGCGAAATGGGAACGCGAGTGGACCTTTTTTGAAATTCTCGACGACGACATTGTCGCCGGGCTTTACGATTTTTTCCGTTTTTTTTTCTTTTTCCTGGGTTTCTTCTTTTCCGCTCACGGTAAATCGAGTGTCACCCGTCGGCTCTTATTGCGCGACGATTACTGACTATAAAGGCCCGCGCGCTCGCGTGCAGCCGTCGTTTCCCCGGTAACCCGATGGCAATCGAAGCCCATTTACCGAGGTCTGGACGGCGGGGTAAACGAATGAAAAAAAGGTAAATCGTAGAACAAAAAAAGATTGGATTGAAATGAAGAGCTGAGGTGAGGAGCGTTGAAAAAAAGTGCCATTTGTATGAAACGGCTGCCAGAGATTGGCAAATCGTTTAGCTTTGTCCTTACGCGAACGCGTAATTAATAATTCGATGCTTATTTAAAAAATTGGTATCTCCGGACCAACAAAAGGTATCGCAAAGACTTTTCGTTACTTCCGACGCTATCGAGTCGCATTGCTTTTTCGGACCTTAACTGTACATGGATTGCAATCAATTAACTTGGAACATCAAAAAATGGTAACTTTTATGAAAAATCTTGCTAACAGAGTTCAAATTTTGTCTCCCATGTGCATTAAACAAATTTTTGTGGATTATTTAGTGGACCTTTTCCGGATCTTAACTGTACACGGATTGTAATCGATTAGCTTGGGGCATCAAAAAATTGTAACTTTTATGAAAAATCTTGCTGACAGAGTTCAAATTTTGTCTCCTATGTGCATTAAATTAATGTTTGTGGATTATTTAGTGGACCGGAGGACATCAAAATGGCACTTTCGTTATTCGAACGGCAGTTGAGTTTTTATAGTAATTAATTGGATTCCCAAAATAACATTTTCCATCTATAATAATCCATTAATTAGGCATTTTTCGTATTCAGCCCTTTCACAAAAAATTAATGGAAAGAAGTTCATTGCAGATTTAAATTTGGTCCTCCGGCCATGTATGCAATGGATAATCCTTTCAAAAATAACGTCACAATGAACCCTTTTTATCTTTTTACCCTTCCGTCCTTTGAGGGGAAGTGAAACAGCTGTGCATGCGAGAGAGATAGTTGCAATTTTCAAATTACCTTTTTTCAATGGTGCTAATTTTTTGAGAAAAAAATTAATTCGGGCCGGATCCGAAATTACCGTACGCACCCGGCTCGAATTTGCTTTTTCCTTAAAAAACATAACACCCTTGAGAAAAGTTCATTAAAGTTTTCATGACCGACCGCGATATTTCACTTTCCCTTAATCTTCGAAATTCCACGATTCGATCCTCAAAATGCAATGCATTTAAAAAATATTTTTCAATGCCCATCTCTGTCAGCCATCGAGTGAAAAACCGTTTTGGTAAGTGTCTTCTCCAGGTCGAGGGAGCATCAAAATCGTGTTTGTCACGATGCTGCGGCGAGCTGCGAGAGGAATGGAAATTTTTTTTTTAGGTATTCGAGCTTTTCTCTCGTCTGGAAATACGATGAGAAACGAGGCAAAGGGTTTGAGGAAAACGGTCGCGCCGCTCGCCTGTGGAACCAGCCGGGCGTGTACTGTTTAGAATAACTCAAAAACGATTGCGCGGCTTGTATAGGACACGGGTTATGCACCGGTGTTCTCCGGCCGATGTACGAGAGCCGCGGGGGCGTCACGTGCTTCCAATAGCCCACGATAAACTCGTACACATATATAATATATATATATATATATATATATATACATGTGTGTACATTATATTATTATTATAATAACAATAATAATATGAAGTAGAAGAGTAAGAGATGACGTCGGACGTCGAACACGTGTATCCAGACCGTGTGAACTCCGGTGACTCCCGAGTCGCGATTCGTACCGTGTGTGTATGCGCGCGCACGTTATCTTTCGACGGCCACCGAGTTAGCCTGACACGGGGACATCCGAGCTTCCGGCTGCCACCCTAATTTCACGGGCTCCTTCGAGTACGATTTATTCGAGACTGTTCATTTTTTACTGCGACCTTTTTACTCTTTCACCCAGTAAAAAAATTTATTTGACGGCCACCGTCTATTTGGTTTAAGTAAAATATTTATTTGATTTAAGTAAATAGTTATTTAAATGAAATAAATATTTATTTAAATTAAGTGAATAGTTACTTAAATGAAGTAAATATTTATTTAAATTAAGTGAATAGTTACTTAAATGAAATAAATATTTATTTAAATCAAATAAATATTTTGCCTAAACCAAATAAACGGCCGTCAAATAAATTATTTTTCTGGGTGCTCGATTCCTTTTTTTGTCCCAAATCTCTTTGGTTCTCTTTCTGTCCTCGTTACTTGTACGCGGCGATTTACCGCGCGCAATCCGAATATCGTTCCGATACGGAGGACGTGTCATCGTAGGCGAACGGACACTGGGCTTGATTAAAAAATAAAACAACAAAAAAAACCTTTCCTTTGCGGTTCGACCGCGCAAATGGACGTTTGATCAAGGTTACATATCAGTAGGCGAAAAAGAAACTTCTTTTTTTTTCCGGTACCATCGAACCGTTTCCGCTTACCGGCCGCAGTTTCGGTGTCTTTCTGGATAGGCGATGTTTCATACCGTAAAATAATTTTTTTTTTAGCTCTCCCATTCGTGGCGAAAAAAATAAGGATCTGCGAGGCTTTCGATTAAAATCGGAAGGGCCTATTTGCTGTGTGGGAACAT
Source organism: Ichneumoninae sp. B BG-2022a (assembly GCA_030522725.1). Classification (NCBI taxonomy): domain Eukaryota; kingdom Metazoa; phylum Arthropoda; class Insecta; order Hymenoptera; family Ichneumonidae; species Ichneumoninae sp. B BG-2022a. The sequence continues at coordinate 2,649 of JAPYZD010005041.1, read as the reverse complement.
AGAAGATAGATCGTTCGGATTTCAGTCACGCGATATGCGCCGGTACGCGACATCGATTAAACGTCGATTTGCGCGGTCGTACCGCAAACGACGGTTCTTTTTATTCCGACCGGACTTATCATCCGGGAATCCGCTATCGCCGATCGGTCGAGGGGGTTTCGGAGTGGTGGTGATGGTTTTTTTTTTTTTTTTTTTTCAGTATAGTTGTAAAAGTGAATATTTTTGTTGTTTCAGTTTGATGAGTTATATATAAGTAATATATTGTCATATATCTATGGATGGAGTGTCAGACTTAACGAGTATAACGGTATAGTATGCACACATGCTTTCGTTTTACAGGGCTCGATCTAAGAGTACTGGGCGGGCGAGAGGGGTCTATGGGTTTTATTATGGTTATGATTATATTCTAGTATATTAAAAATAAATATGGATATGTAAATTTATGTATATAACGTTATATTATAGTATTTATCAGTACGTATATCTGCGACAGGATTTCGAGTCAATCAACATAGCTATATCGGGCTTGTTCGGGGTTAACAGGCGTGGGATTTTTCTGCCAGGGGGTTCTGATATCGCAACAAGATGCTCACGTTCGTAAGACAGCGCTTTTTTTTATCTTTTTTTTACAATCAGCAACAAACATTCGCGAGTTGGTTCGAACGATCGGGAAGTAAATGTAAAAAAGCTTTGTCGCTTTTTTCAACTGCCGATCGACGATTCTCGCTAATGTTCGGGCTTCTCGAGAAAATCATAATTTTTATTTTTCTCCATTCCCCGTGTACGTCTTCGTGTCGTTTCGAGGCACTGACGTCTTTTAAAAAATTTTTTTATTTTTTTTATTTTTAATGGACAATAAAGCGAATCCCAACACGATGTCGTTCCGAGGGCGTCGACGCCGCTAAAATGACGCGAAGACGCCAATTACCGGGGAAAGTTGAAGAAACGTATTGGAAAATTTATTTTATTTTTTTCCAACTTTCATCTCAACCTTTTTTTTGGTACCTCGGCCATGCATCTACTCGAGCCCGGTGGCGTTTTATTGAGAAATTAAATATGTCTTTCTTTCTTTTTTGTTTTTATTATTTGAACCGTATTTGCATCCATCCCCCCTCTTTTTGCTTCGAATATCTCTCACCAAATGAAACGAGTACCATGAGCGTCTCGAACTTAGGAGAAGCTTGTGGACCCTGCCATTGAGACAATGGCACGTTCGGTGAAACATAAACTTCGTCGATGTATTTCAATCGTCTCTTGTTATGTCTCTCTCTCTCCCCCCTTTCTCTCCCTCTCTCTCTCTCTTTCTCTCTCTCCCCTTCCTCTTTGGGTCTCTGCGATTCTCTCGTCGTGCGACGGCAAGGGTTGCCTCCTTGAGATTCGCATCAATTTGGATGGTAATGATCGTGGAAGCTGAGGGAGATTCGACGGAATGTGTACGGCGAACAGCGAGACTCTTCGCGAAAGTTCACCGTAAGCCAATTGTCCGAGACGACGAAATGTAGGGGAGAGCGAGGCAAAATGGGGCAGTGGGGCAAAACGGGACAGCGAGGGCGAAACTCAATTTTCCAATAATTTTTTGATGTCCCATTTTGAACCGACGATACATCCGAATTTTCAAGCCCGTTTTGACCCACGGACCGCCATCGCCATCATTCAAAAGTTATTGGAAAATTGCACTGAGAAAAAGGATAGTACTTCCTACTATAACGAATAGTTCCGAAGGGGAACGTCTATACATCTGGCAAAAAAATTTATTTGACGGCTACCGTTTATTTGGTTTAAGTAAAATATTAATTTTATAAAAATAAATATTTATAATGCAATCAATATTTTACTTAAACCAAATAAATGTTGGCTGTCAAATACATTTTTTATGGGTGTATAGATAGCTTTTTGATAGTCTATATTTAGTTGGTCAAACTATAATTATGGTTGCAACCATGATTTTTTGTCATAGTCGTAACTATACAATCTAAACGTTCCCCTTGAGAACTATTTTTTATCTTAAAAAGCAAGTATTGTTGCTTTTATTGTGTAATTTTTTCTCAGTGTGCGTTTTGTCTCATTGTCCCGTTTTGCCCCGCGGTGCCATTTTGCCCCACTCTCCCCCACGCCGCTCTGGAGCGACGGATACAACCGCACGTATAAACATCGCCCAGTATCAAATATGTATGCCAATTCGTTTCTTAATTCTAATCGGTATAAATTTTTATAATGATTTTTTCTTCCGAATTTGGATCGCCAGTTCGCCTGCCTTGAAATACATCGACGGGGCGAGTCTCATCGTAAAGGTAGTCGAGTCTTCCAGAAACAATGATTTGTTAAGTCTTTTTTCATATTTTTAATTCTTTCTTTTTTTTTCTTGAACACTACTCTAACATTGTATAAACATTGCCATTAACTCTTTGTACACCTTTGGGGTCATTGGAAAAAGAAACAAGAGAAACATTGGTTCGATCGTCCGTTCGTAAAGTTTGCGCTCACTCGGTGAACCCCAGAAGCCGAGCCTCGAGCACAATCCACTGGTAACACGTTGTGCTGGACGACCGGGGGGTCGGCAAGACCGCTACGGAAGTCCGTAAAGTGAGAACCGGCACCGCGGCTGACCGGAAGCAGCGAGGTTCTCGCGACCTCGCACAGTATATATAT
>JAPYZD010005040.1:0-21683 GCA_030522725.1 Ichneumoninae sp. B BG-2022a | reverse complement strand
TGCAACTTATTATTAGAAAATGTATTCCATTTTCTAATGCAACTTATTATTAGAAAATGTATTCCATTTTCTAATGCAACTTATTATTAGAAAATGTATCCCATTTTCTATGGGATACATTTTCTAATAATATGTCGTCGGATTTCTGTAAGTTACATCGGAGCACAAGCTAACAGAGTTTCCACTGTACAAGCAGTGCCACGATAGCGACAATCTCATACCGCAGAAAGAGCCCGAAATGTATCAGAAGGGAACGAATTCCACACGTTCGAAGTCCTCAACTGCAAATAGGGGATAAAGGGGTGAACAGCAAACACCCGTCGAATCGTATACAAAATTGGCGAACTGATATATCGACCGTTGAGAAACATGAACGTATTCCACATCTTATTAGGGTAAAAGTGGTGAATATGGCCCACCTCGATTAACACGTAAATCAATGATATATGGGCCGGGCCATATTTCCCACTTTTACCCTATATTAAAAAATGACGAGCTATATTTCTGTTCATTGGCAGTCGACATACAAAAAAAACTTCTCTGCAAGTAGCATGTAATCCGGGCTTTGAGAGAATGCAGATTCATTCTAGTTATGAGTTCCACCGTAACAGCGTCCACATAGTTTATCCACAAATCAGAGAGGCCCCGGAAAACCTGGAAAACATGAAAATGCCAGGCATATTTTTAATTTTCATCGGACTCAGGGGCCACCCTGTATAATTACCGATGGAAGTCATCAACCGTGTGTGAGAGATCGAGTGAGTGAGCGGAAGTATTATCGTACGACAGACGATCGATCTAGTGGGTCAGCACGAATGGTCAGTACAGACAAGGGCATGATCGATCACTGCGAAGCAACTCTCTTTGCACCGGTACAAGTAAAGATAAAAGCATATAGAGCATGTGTTCGTGAGGAGTTGGTGGTTTTGCGCCGTGTACATTTATATTATTCAATGACAACCTCGCTCAATGATCGCGCCGATAATCACACTCGGGAAGGCCACATTTTTTTTTAGATGTGATATTATTTACATGTAATTCCCCCTTCCGCTATTGTTTGTTGAATTAATACTCTGCATAGCTACAATCACGCGGCGCTTCGTCTTTAATATTACAGTCGATCGGTGCTGGGAAAATACTTCAAGTACTCCAAGGCCATATTACGGTAAAAAAATCGATTTATCGATACTCATTACTTAAGTTTTGATTAATACTCTTTACCAAAGTAAAGAGTACTAGTCAAAACTTAAGTAATGGGTATCGATAAATCGATTTTTTTGGGTACTAAAGTACCCAAGTACCACCTCCGTACTCAGTGTTTAAAGTACTTCAAGTAGGGTAGAGCGGGGCAAAATGGGGCAACGGGGCAAAACGGGGTTTTTGGGCAAAACGTCATTTTCCAATAATTTTTACATGCCGAATTTGCCCTATCGGATACATCAGGCTTTTCTGCCCAGTTTTGCCACCTTGTTCGATCCAAAAATGATTGGAAAATGACGTTTTGCCCAAAAACCCTATTTTGCCCCGTTGGCCCATTTTGCCTCGCTCTCCCCTACGTATTAAGTGCTCGGTACGTCAATACGCATTAAAAGTGCTCGAAGTATTCGATACTTCAATACGTACTTAAAACACTTGAAGTAATCGATACTTCGTTGCGTGCTTAAATTAATTGAAGTATTTTAATTATTGGCCCATCTTCGTGCACAATGAAAATTCTCATCCATATTCCCAATTAGCATGCGAAGCTAATTGTTCCGTAGAGTAGGACCGTCCGTTGAACGGCAGGGAGGTGAAGAGGCTTTTCTCGCAAAGCCCTCATGCACTCCCATCATCGCTTTCCGCAAAGGAAAGCACTCGTGCGTGTAGCGAAGGGTCAGCGTTTTATCCCCCTCAGCTAAGAGGAGATGAGCGGGCCTCCCCCGCTCGGCCGCAAGTGCGCCCGGCAAAAAGTAATCTGTCGAGTACGGGGTGTTACCGGAGTGTTCCACCACCGCCACCAGTAGCCGAGGCAGCATCACGTCAACTCGCAGACACCCAGAGAGTTCGCCTTTTGCGGGGTGTTGAAGGGTGACAGCCACTTCCTGCCTAATTGCCGACGCTCTCTCCGGTCTCTCCCCCGGAAGCATAGCGGAAATATTGCTTCCGGAATGCTGGAGGCACCTCCGAGGAACGACGTGGGTGGGGACGCGCGAAGGCGCACGGCGGGACGAGAACACCGGCATAAAGCGGATCATCCGAGAGAGAATTCGTATGTATTTAGGGAAAGCCAGGGCAAAACGGGGACATGGGGCAAAATGGGGACATGTACCCCGTTTTGCCCCAAATGGTTTTTTTTTGCATTTCAAAACCGGTGCCAATACAATTTTTGTATGAAAAACAATGTATCTATGCTTTTGGTATGGTTTTAGCAGGTGTTATTGTTTAGCGTCCCCGTTTTGTCCCGGTCTACGGAGAAACCGAGGCAAAACGGGGACATGGGGCAAAATGGGGACATGTACCCCGTTTTGCCCCAAGTGGTTTTTTTTAAAACATTTCAAAACCGGTGCCGATACAACTTTGGTGTGAAAAACAATGTATCTATGCTTTTGGTATCATCGTACCAGGTTTTATTGCTTAGCGTCTCCGTTTTGCCCCGGTTTCTCCTACACGCCGCTTCTCGAATTTCCCCAATTTTGCCCGAAAAAAATCACCGTTTTTCAAAACCCTTTGATGGAAACGCCGATGAAACTTTTTTTTTTACAAACTCCGAACAATATTTCGAATACCGTGCAATGGCAGGGCGTTTTTCGGCGTACCAGGGACATCGACAGCGCAATTACACTTGTATCCGAGCCCACTCTTCGGCGTCGTTATTCAAGGAAGTTTTAATATTTTTCGCGTTCACTGCGACGGTGCGCCTCGCCGGGAGATACCCCGGGAACCGGCTATGAAACTGAATTACCAGGCAATAACTCAGAGTGCCCGCTCATCGTTAGCTTTCTCTCTTTCCCCTCGCGCCCCCCGCCAGCGATTCTCTCCTCCCGTATTGTATTATTACCGCGCATAATTAACCCGACGAATTCACTAATTATCCTGCCGCTCGGCTAAATTTACCCGCACACCGGCGGGAGTTCAAATATTCGACGGTAATATCCGGTCGAGCGGAGCTTGATTTGTTAGCGGTGGTCCCTCATCGGCACACAAAGATCTTGCTCGTCGAACAATAACGCCCTCTGCCCCCCCCCCCCTCCCCCTCCCTCCAGCGTTGTACGAGAGATTTTCCGCGGGTTATAATAGTACTCTCCGGAGTACGGCGGAAGAGTGCAACACGCGGTGGCTTCGCACACCTGGGAGCCGCGGTCGCCGGAGCCGGTGCTCGTACTTCCGCGTAGACATTGCCCTCTGCCATTACCCACCCGTGGGACTCTATTCGTAATCGTAATTAACGGGGCAAAAATGGAGCCGACTAGCCGGGCTCGTTCGTTCCCCCTTGCGGTTCGTTCGTGAGAGCAGGACAACGACGAAGCCGCACGGAAGTCCCGGGCCGCGCGTGCACGCTAAGTGAAAACTCATATTTACCGGTTAAAGCGAGCTCAGACATCCGCAGTGTAACGTTGCATTACACGAATGCTCTGGGAATAGCTCGCCGCCCTCTGAATTTTAAGCCCATCGTCCGTCCTGCGCGCTACTCGGATACCGCTGCGGTGATGTGCATACCGGCACAACAACCACCACCTACCGCACCGGCGCGATGCTGCTCGTTACGCGCTCACGACATACTTTGGCGAACGGCGCAAAAACCGGGTGCGCCCGAGCGCGTGCGTACGTAAGCTATATTTACGGAGCTTAATGCTATTATCCTTTGAGCCCGAGAACTAGCGACCCCCTTTCGTTCACACTCTCTCGCTCTGTTTACAAAGTTTTGCGCCGTCTCGGATTATGGAGAGGCTGGCGCGCACCGCACTGGTCATATGAGTGGTAATTATTATTATTTTTTTTTAGTTTGTCGGAACTTAGGTAAGACTGTATTGTCTATAAATTGTCGAAACTTACGTAAGACTGTATTGTCTATAAAATGAAAGTTTTGCGCCGTCTCGGATTAGGGAGAGGCTGGTGCGCACCGCGCTGGTCATGTGAGTAGTAATTATTATTATTATTATTTTTCTTTGGTTTGTCGAAACTTACGTTAGACTGTATTATCTATAAATTGAAAGATCGTATTCTGATATTCTCGTAATGCGTTCAGGGCCGCTCAGGTGTCGCGACCGCGACTTTGGTAAATTGTAATATTGCGTAACTATTCCTGTTGACTCACGCGCATACTTTACACTTTTTTACATGAGTATACTGTATGAAGGGCTTGTCCCCTACAAACAAATAAATAAATAAATATTAAGAGCCATATAAAAAGTTCTATACCGCTTTCGTGAGGATCTGATAAAAGATTATTGTAATAGAGTAATGGTGACGTGTAGTCATATAATCCGATCGAAAGTTCATTTCCGATTGTTCGATCGGAAGAGACCACTCTCCTTAAGCGACGTTATAACAGGCTTTTGTATAGCTCAGTTGATTGGAACTTCGAACAAGTTTCTCGGAGCTCCGACCGTGTTCGTCGAATGGTATTGAAAATATATTGCGATGTCGCGTCGCGCCTCGATGTATACTTTTATTATATATTTATTTTTTATTTTTGCCGTAAATAATTGGTCCTTAAGGGATTTATCTCGGGGCTTAATGCACTATCTTCTATCTGTGTATCTATAAATATTCTGACGATACGAAGTTCTTTGAATTCAATCAGTGCGGCGTTGTATGGAATGGCAGTCTCAGGACGAGTTCGAGAGGATTCAATCGCGAACGATGGGGGAGGGGGAAGGGTCGAAAAATTGGCGGGCATCGATCTAGCGAGCGCGGCAGGATCGGAGGGGCAGCGGGGAAGGGGGCCACCGTTTGAAACTAGCAATTAAACGCGCGAGGCAATCACCCTCGGGCTCGGGATGCTCGGAAATAATTGTATAGTCCCGGTTCGTTTGATGTACGTCCAGCAGGTTGTTCCCACCAGGGAACAACCTGCGTCGACCTCGCGGTAACTTGACCAATTATCGGGGCCCACGCACTGTGCGTACATGCCTGAAATAGGCGTATGCATAATTGCGCGTAGATAACGGACGTTTCAATATTCGTCGGTGCCACAGCTATTGTAATACGGAACCTCATCACCGGGTCACCGCTTAAAATACATGGACAGATAAATGTATCTGGTCAAAGGGGCCCACTTTGTCGGTTCCACCCTTCGAAAATTCTGTTTTTTCGATTAACTATGAAAATTAATCATTTTCTTTTTTGTTACCTTTTTTTTAATTACGTTTTTGCAAAAAAAAAATAAATAAATAAAAAAAAAATCTCTGTACCTCGCGCTGTAGCATAACTCCATTGTAACTTTATCGAAAAATTAATTGGCTCTTCGGAACTCTGGTGATTTTCACGGAACTCGCGGCAACAGATGATAAAAATGTTTACAATTTTTTTAAAAAGCTTTTCGTTCACAAACTTAAATTTAAAAAATGTTGTCTCCCATTCAGTATACTTATTAAGCGCTAAAAGTAGGTTTCCTTGACGAGTGTCAAATGTCCAAACCATTTCAATTACACTTTTGCAAAAACATAAAAATAACTCTGTGCCTCACACTGTGTCATTTGTGTCGATCGTAACTTTACCAAAAAATTAGTAGGCTCTTCGGAACTCTGTTGATTTTCACAGAACACGCGGTAACACATGCTAAAAAAAAGTTTGCAATAAAAAAAAAAGATTTTCCGTCCACAAACTTAAACAAAAAAAATGTCACCCATTCATTGTACACACATTTCGCGCTAAAAGTACGTTTCCTTGACGAGAATGTAGTTGAACAGAGCAAGAAAATAATTGCAGACGTTTGTGGCGCAAGAAATCTTTGTCAAATGTCCAGAACCGTTTTTTTTTTGTGACCGCACGGTTGCTCGTGTGGGAGAACCGCGGCAATCGGACGAGAATTGTTGCGAGGGTGGCGAGCGAACTTGGCTTGCGACGTCACTCCGCGTTACGTATTCCGGGCACCGGGCTAAACGGGAATTCGCATGAATTACATAAATGTCACGAGGGTGCTAGGGCGCGAATGCGGTTTCGGTTATACGAGCAGACAAAAATTTCACTGTACGTATAGGCGGCCCGGTACAGTAATACACGGTAATGGACAATTTTCGTACCCCGTTGCTCGGCAAGCCATCGCGTATTTGTCCCGCGTTCTGCATCCGCACACACATTCCGCACCGTAAACATTCTATTAGCTCGCTTCGGTACTCCTCGGCCATTAGTCCTTTATCATCTATATTAATTAATTCAAGGTTCGTCTACGATGCAATTATTATACATCGCACAAAACAGGTTACGCGGTGTACACGTATTGCGGTCGAGACAGTCTGGCCGTACGAGTCCCCCCCCCCCCCCCGCCCCCCGAAGTCGAATCGATAATAACAATAATAACAATAATTGACCGCGAATAGGTCGGTCAATATATTCGCTTTCCACCAAATATGTTGACGAGAAATTGCGGAGGGAGGGGATGGGTGGACATGTTGGAAACGATTGGAGTTAACAATCAGCGTCACACGTTGGAATAAGTGATAAACTGCCTATTTGCCCGGTGAAGGAAGGGGGGGCTCGTGTTTGGGTCGGATCAAATGAAATTCGTTGAGATCCCTATATCGGTATCGATAATTGATATGGGTTCTCTCGACCGCTCACCAACCACCAACTAATTTCCCTTCGGTTGATGAAAATTTCCGCGCCTCCGTTCTCCCTCACTGTGGCTACACCAAGGCTTGTGACACATTCCGTAATTAGTTCCGGGGCGGGTTGGGCGCTTCGAACCGCAAGGTTCTCAATTCTTCCGGAGGATCGTGCCGGCGACGCGTTCGCTCTGAAATCACAGAATCGCGCATACCGATTACGAAATTCGATTCACCGGAAGCGCGCAACTCCGCGAGGAATTCGTAGAAAATTAATGCGAGGGATAATTGTACAGTCGAGATTTGGACAAACCTGCCCGGCAACATTTTACAGAATGGTGACGGGGAAAATAGGTTTTCGTTTACATACATTCGATACGAGAATGAATATTTGTCTGTGTCATGGATTTTCGGTTTAAGCGAAAAACGATTGTCCGGGGTGTTTCGGTTACCGTGAATCTCGCCGGTGGCAGCCGATTTCGTAGCGTTACACACGGGCGATGTTCGCAGCGACAACACCGACGGGAAAGCGTGTAACCCGATCTCCGTATAATTTTTCACTCAATTTTCGAGCTTGAGCTGCACTCCCGCGCGCGGGACACTATATTATCGCCGCTGTCTATTCCCGCTCTGCGACACGGATGACGACGATTTTTTTTTCTCTTACCGTTTATGGTCGCCGTTTAAAAGTTTTTACGTACGTAAGCGCGAAGAACTCGCAGTTTTTTTCGGTAATAAAAAATTGGCCCGGAAATTCCCAACCATCGATCGTCTGTGACGGTATTAAAAAAAAAAGATTTTTGTAATAGAAATTCCATTTTTCAATAAACGAAAGACGAAAACGATATCGAAAAAAAATTGAGCTTCTTTTTTTATCGTAACCGGTCGGATATTTTTTTTTACATCATCACGAAACGCCGTCACGAACAATAACGCCAGGGGAATTTGTCGATAGGGTTTTTAATTACCGACCGAAAACAAACAAACTACGCCTTTTAACCTGAAATCGATCTCCCTCCCAACCCCCCTCAAAAGTACAGACCTTTGTGTCAACCAATATTTGTCCGTGACGCGAATTTTCGGTTTAATCGGTCCGGTTTTTGAAAATACCATAGCTTCGCGATCCGGATGGATTTCAATGAACCAACGCGGGAAATACCGTTGGGAATATCTACGCAACCGAAATTCGCGACGATTTCCGTCGGTGGTAATACAAACCGATCTTGAGTGCGAGCCGCGTTAACTGTCGTTCCACAAAGTCGCATCGAAATCCGAGCATTAATCGGTAGGATGCGGCGGATCGGGCGAGCCGTCCAGTACATGGCCATGTGATACATGGAGCTTTAGCGACCGGTAAGCGCATCGATGCCGATCAGCAGGCGAGGGCGAGGCACGGAAGAGGGTATAGCCGCGAAACGGCAGTAGCTCGATGAGAGTTTCATCCAGCAGGCGGCATCGAACGGACGAAACAAAAGCGTCAGTTTTAATTACGCGCCTAGCGCGGCGTATCGGACTATCGGTTATATCGGGGTATTCCGACTCTTCGCGCTGGTCAGCGAGCGATATTGGCTATCATGTAAACGCTGCGAGTGTGGGATCGCCGCATCGCGTCGTTTCACCGTAATCTGGAAATATTAGTCGGCGAAGCCCTCGACCCGGCTCCCGATCGCCATAGGGCCATAGAAATGGTCGCTTGTTCCCGACTCTATATCCCACCTCTCGGTACATGTTGCGTTTGCACAGGCGCACATGACCCGCGTATACGTTTAACGCGCTACCGCGGCCGATGCCCGTGTACGGGTATAACGGCACCGATAGGATCGATCGTAAGGGATACAGGATGGGCGCATAGTGCCGAATTAAAATAGAAGTTCCCTTGTCGCTTTGTCGAACCCCCCCCCCCCCCCCCCCCCCCCGCCCCTCCACCTGCCCCAGCCTACGGAATATCGGCGGTAGGTACGCGTTTATTCAATGCTGTCCAATTACTCAGTGAAATATTGTTTTTGGCATGTATAGCAAACTGATTGACATGAGTCTGCGGAGAGACTGTCACAGCTCGAACAAAAGCCCGCTGCTCGGTCGTCATTTGCGATTCGCGGATAAAAAAATGTTTTCCGTGTTTTTTTAAATAAACGAGCAGCGATCCCGTGTCCGCGATTCGCGTTGTTCGGCTTTTTGTTTTTGGACTTTTATGGATTTAGCGTTGTTTTCTGAAAAAGAGGGTGCAGTCGTGGGTATCGATAGCCAGGGCAGTGTCAATGGAACAACTTTAGCGACAACAAAGTGTCAATCATAGGGCCTGGTTTATTCGACGAGCCGAGCTGCTGTGTGTGTTTCAGGCTCGTTCGGCAGGCAATCCGGCGCATTTCTTGGGCGGACGACAATGTCAAAAAATGCGAGTTATTTTAGCGTCGGATTTTTTTAAGCGGGACAATCTGATCTATGTGTAGACTAACCGTAGATTGCCAAAAATAAAATAAAAATGGAGACCGTATCGTTTCTCTTCAGGCTCGTTCGGCAGGCGATCAGGACGCATTTCTTGAGCGGACGACAACCTCGACAAATGCGAGTTACTTTGGCCACGGATTTTTTGAAGCGGGGACAATTTGATCTACGTGTAGGCTTACCGTAGATTGCCAAAAAAAAATTTGAGACCATCTCCGTATCGTTTCTCTCAGTGTACCCAGTCTCTCTTCCACCACACTACGTGTTGGATGGTGAGTCAGATAAGACGTAACTGATTCGAGAGAATTCTCGTTTGCATAAATTCGATCGTATTCGTATGAGATCCGTAAAGGGCCTCTCCCTTTCGCTGCATCGGGTTTCGGTTCTTTGCTCGATTTACGATTGCCATCTCGGGGGCTTTTGTGTCTCGGAGCAGTCGGCTAGACGTGCTCGAGGCTTGGCACGCAGCAGCGGCGGAATTCGAAGGGTTTCGCGATAGGATTGCTTTCGGGGTACAGAGTATTCTCCGGATGGACCGATAAGTGTAGCTCTTCACTGGCTGCAGTGCCGTTTTTGCTTTCCGAGGTGGCACGCGGGTATCCCGAAAATGGTACTTAGCTGATGGATACGTCCCTTCCATTCGCCCACCCCGGCGTCTCGGCTGCGCGGGCATTCGCTCCCGGTGAATATTCTTTGGGTGGGATTTATTCCTTTGATTGGATCACCGCTCCTGCAACCTCCGCAGGAAAGAGAATTTCATTGAGGATGAGAGGCGACTTTGCATTTCCAACGCCGTATCTTATTCCTCCCTTTCCCGTTTCCCATTGGATAGCGTCCGGGCCACCGATTGCGAGAGATTTACACTCGTCTCATCATCCGGCTTTAAAAACCTCCATCCATCGAAGATTTTTCATTTAACGTGTTCCCGTCGATGCCCGCCCGACGAAAGTGGGTCAGCGAGCGTGCGTCGGGCGGAGCAACATTTATTTTCAATTAAAATCGTCACATTGAATATTCCACTGTACATGCACGCGCTGTCCATCGAGGATTTTACTTCCCGCCCACGGATATATTTCGGAAAATATATACAACCGCCCTGCGTCACTGTATTCATAAATATTATATCGTAGTCCATATCTCTCGCGATTTAATTCCGTCGGCCTCGGGCTCGCCGGTCAGCCGTGGCCATCGCGATTTTTTAAATAATTTAAACAAAATATATTTCGAAAAATTCTCAGCGTTTTCATTAATCGAGTCAGGATATTACAATCGTGGAAAATTACGGTATTACAATGTACCATCCGCGCATTATCTGCGTATAATGCGCGGCCGCGGGGCAGCGTTCATTAACGCATGCCGAGTTGCCTCCGAATCAACTTTACGATTCCGCGTACACGCGCGTACAACGGGAACAATCAATAAACATGACGATCGGTATATAACAGATGCTGCGGACTTACGCGAATCCCGGAAATACGATCCTCGCGGAAATTACGCGGTTTCGGGATTACGAGGGAATTTATGGAACGGGATTCGAGGCTTTTCGGAGGTTCGACAGCGATACGCGCCGGTGCAATGGCGCGTTTTCTCTCGCTCCCTTCGGTGTACCGACGCGAGGATGTAAAGAGCAAAGTTCCCGCTGCGCGTTCTCTCGCTCCCTTCGGTATACCGACGCGAGGATATAAAGAGCAAAGCTTCCACGGCTCTTGTGTATCCTCTGCTCGTGTTCAACCTACAACCCCCCCCCCCCCCCTCCCAGCGCACAGTATTTTCTATTCTTGGGAATATCAACTATAAATTTGAGTTTTTCGAGTTCGCCACTTTCTCGGTGACCTTCGTCGGTGGTTGTCTTTGCGTCACATAAATTCACGGAAACGTGTCCGTAGAGCGACAGCCACGAGCCGCGCGGCGCCTCTCGTCCCGTGAACTTTCCACTCACGTCCATTGACTTCTTAGCTCGACGGGAGTTCCCGAAAACTCGGTAACTCGCCGACCGCTGTTATTGCGAATTTTGAGAGCTTATCCCCGATCGCTTGTCGCCTTTCTTGACTGGTCGACCTCCTCCCCCCCCCCCCTTTCTTCCCGGGGGCCCCCCCCCCCCCCCCCCCCCCCGGAGTAACAGCGCTTTCCTGACCGGCGGAAAAAATTTATCGGTTAAAAGAAAAATGATTACATGGATAAAATATACCGACAGCGGTGGATGCGCGGTTGGTGCAAAGGCTCCGGTGGTTTCCCAAGTCAAGCGGAATCGTTCGCGGTCAGTACTTGGATCGTACAGAACGGTTCGCGGTCAGTCCGGATTTACTCAAAAATACCGGAGGATCGGTAGAAAATGCCCGTCTGTACACCCAGAAAAATTATTTATTTCTCGGGCACAGGCACATAAATATTCATTTCGTTTAAGTAAAATATTTATTTGATTTAAATAAGTATTTATTCAAATGAAATAAATATTTATTTTAATGTAATAAATATTTATTTTAATGTTATAAATATTTTATTTAAATCAAATAAATATTGTACTTAAACCAAATAAATATTTATTTGTTGGTGCCCGAAAAATAAGTTATTTTTCTGGGTGCACCGTCACGGGTTTTCCGTACTTTCCCCGTGTCCCGGCAAATGCGGTACAGTGTAGCTAACTCGGCTACGGACGCACTGGAAGTTAGGTAGCTTAGTCGAGTGCGTATTTGGAGTGCTAGGTGGGAATCGGGGTGAGGTTCCGTAAAAACCCAGAAGAGTATACGGTGGAAAAATGGAAGAAGTGAAACAAAAAAATGTCTTTCGAAATTCGAAGTTTCGTTGTCGTGAAATTCAGTATCTGATATAGAAACATATGTGGGCTCGCACACATGATCGTTAATTCGGGGTTGTAAGGCAGCGGAGATTTCAGCAAAGCAGTGTAACGGGATGGGGGGGGGGGGCGACCAAGATGCGGAAACGGGAACAGACGCCCGACAAAACGGGTTGGCCATGCGTCTTTCTCCAAGCCTGCCGGTGCTTCACTCCCGCCCCTTAAGTTTTCGAGGAGCAGCTCGACTGTGGAAAAGCCTGCGAGCGCGGGCCGCGAAAGGGGGTTCCTGTGAGGAACGAGATACGTCCGGTAATTGCGTTTGTGTGTAGCCGGGTAGCCTTTATTCCGTTGGCATTTATTCGGGCCGCGAAGAGGCAGCCCACTTAAAGAAGGAGATTAATGTGTATCTGCGCTGGCGCGCGGTTCGGGCCGCGAAGCCAGCAACGGCGACTCAGCGCCAAACTTATTTCTCTTCGCATTCCCTACGTGTCGGGCTTCACTACGGCTCCCCTTCTTTATGTCTCGGTTTACGGTTGCGTAAACCGTAACGCATCGTCGCAGCATTTTAAGTGCTTTTATTTCAAATCGCTATCTTAAATCCATCCATTTCAGCTAACAAAAAAGAAACAGCTTGTTTTTTATTTCTTTTCTCGCTAACAAGCCATCTTATCGAAAATCCTTCAAGGCCGCGCGGGTGTTCTAAACACGTTAAAAAATGGCAAGATTTTAATATAAACATTTGCAAGAAGACGTCAATTTTTTTTGTAGAAAATATTTAAAAATCGCAACTACAATTGTTTATATCTTCAGACTGGATTATTCTGTATGATCAGAACATATTTACCGTGGATTATTTTGGATGATCAGCACATATTGACCGTGGATGATTTTAGATGATCAAAACATATTTACTGTGGATTATTTTGGGTGATCATTCTTACGAACAATCGACCGTGTCCGATTTTCGATGCAGATTCATTCCTTACCGAGAAAAGAAATAAAATCAAAGAGGCTTGTTTTTGTCTGAAAACGGAGATTCCTCTCCCTTTACACCAATTTATCTGATCCCTATCTCGAGCCCTTCGCCGTATGAAAATAGCTTCCCAACTTCAACCCCTGAATTCCGCTCGCGTGCATTTCATACCGTATCGCGTCTAAACTCCGCTTCCCCGTTCGAGATTCGCGACTGCGATGTATGAATAGTTGAGCGATTTGTCCCCGCCGAGCTCGTCCCTATCCGTTGCGTATCCGTTTCCCTCAAATTGAAATAACGGACAGCGGCGTCGTCTCGTCGGACGGGGGATCTCCCGTACGTGCGAGTTACCGTGGCATCGGTAACGAGTATTTTACCGGGAGATGGTCGAGGGTGTGCGAGCTCGCCTCGGTCGTCGACGTCGTCGCAGGTAGCGGTATTTCTGGAGCACGCGCCACGTAATAACGGCCTCGTCCGCGGATGGAACAAAGTTTCCGCCGTGTCCCGCCGAGCTTTACGGCCCGTCGTAATAAAACGGTGTAATTTAACGTGACCAATAACCGCACAGCCCCGTGCAACCGGCCCACCCTCGCTCACTCTCGGGGCTCCATACCGGTCGGCGCTCACTCGTGGAACACCATTCGCCTCCTCGTACTCCGCCTCATCCTCCCGCCGCTATACACACCGTCGTCCTCTCGATCCTCTCTCGTGTGCGGCCAGCCGCCGAATATTTCTCGGCAATGCTCGACACGTACCCGGGGCCCGCGAATGAGAACAAGAACGGCGCCGGAGCGACGGCCGGGAAAACCGACGTATTTCCACTGCGGTACGTACAACGAGACTCGCTCTCGGGGCTCCCCCCCGATTTATGGACGAAACGAATACCTCCCAGGACGAGAGTAAAGGGATTGGATCATCCGGTACCGGTTTAAACGCGCGTCCAATCTCGGGCTCGCGAACCGTGGCGAGAATTTCGTATAACTAGGGGAACTGTAAAAAGACGCGCGATAATGATAATCGAGGTCCTTCTTTTGAGAATGATTTTTTTTTTTATTAGGTTTCTCGCTATGACTCGATGACTTATTCGTCATTAGAGTCGAGGGTGAATGTGACTGGTGAGACATGATCGGCGTTCCGGAAGACCCAGCGCAAGATATGTTTTTTGGAATTTTTTCAGTAATGTTTTTCAATCTTCGAGACGATTTGAAAACATTAAGGAAATTATATTTTTGTGACTTATGCGTGAAACGTGGTACATTTCGTGGCTGGCGGGACCGGCGTAAGTGACGCTTAACACAGCCATGAGGACTTAAATGACACGACGTATGCGCACATCGGCCTGGTTTTACTTTTCGCACCAAAGTTCTTACTTTTTGCATTAGAGTTCTCACTTTTCGTACTGGTCTTACTTTTCGCACTGGTCTTACTTTTCGTCCCGGTCTTACTTTTCGCACTAGTCTTACTTCTCGCACTTGTCTTACTTTTCGCACTGATTTTCCTTTTCGCACTGGCGTCTTATTTTTCACGCTGAAGTTTACTTTTCGCACTAGAGTCGGGCCGATGCGCGCATGCGCAATACGCCTTGCTGTACAGCGTCACAATCACCGCGCACGGAAGTAGCACTTCTGCCGCACTTGTTACAAAAAATATTACGCGATACCAGTGCGGTACAGCGAATATTAAACGAAGCCTGTGAACTGGATTGCACTCGCCGCATCTGTACGACCACTTCACAAACTGCGTATAATGTTCGCTTTACCGCACTTGTATCGCAAAGTGCTACTTCAATATTGTAACGAATATCGTGCGTCCAACAGAACACAGGGTTTATTGATCGGTGAGCGGTCATGACGGACGAACAAACGAGTGACGTAAAAGCGATCGTAGATTTTATCGACAGTCTTTTTCAGAATTTCAGCTTGAACAGGCGTATTCACGGTCACGTTACGACACGGTTTCTTATAGGAGTTAATAAATGTTAACCCATGTATTAATTCGCTCGGTCGTTACAACATATTTCCTACAACTATGGGCACCTAAATATATCAAAAAATATCGATCATCATTACGTCCTTGAAAATGTCCATGAAAGGTCATCGAGCAGTTACGTCGATAATCGATTTTGTTTCCACGAATCCGTTGATAATTTCACGTCAAGACCATCGAGCACGATATTTAGAAGATAAATGATCTCAAGGTCAGCCCGAACCACTCGTCACGGTGACCTCGCCTTCCGTAGCCGTTGCAACGTATGCATTCGGATCTCGTTAACGCATCTCGCGTATCCGGGGATATCGTCTAACAAATTAAATTAGTAGGTAACTCTCCACGCTCAGGATCCCTTCGTCGGATTTCACCTATCCGGCCCACCGTTCGCCCGTAATTAGTGACGTGGGATTAACGAGTGGAAAGGAAACTAATGAGGCGCAGAACGGAACGGAAAGGCTCGTAGAGTAACGGCATACGCCGACCGGCAGCGAGACCAGGGACGTACCGTCGTTGATACTTGATGAGCAGTTAGACTTCGCTAGTTTATGGGTAGCCGAGAGACGGTACAGGTATACGCTCGGCAGGATGTGACATGGAGAGAGTGATCAGTGAATGCATCGGCCACTGGTCGGCCGAGGCTAGTGATTAGGGCGGTACCGGTCGGACGCAACTTCTCCGGAAGAGGGTCACTGACGACCGGCTGCCGGCGAACCTCGATACCTCAGTTTGCGGAGTGAAGTTTCCATAAAAAGCTCGAACTAGATATACAAACTTTGGCACGTCGATCAGCGGCGTTGGCGTTTCGAAATATAAAGTGATTGGCTAGCAACTGGTATTAAGGATACTTGGGCCAAAAGGCGTTCTTGTACAATCGCTATAAAACTTTGCTATTTTGAGGGTAAAGAGACACTGAATCATCGCATTTTTTTCAGATTTTTTGACCATGTAGTTTTTTTTTAGCAATGCGTGGGCAAACGTTTCGGAAATCGAGCGGTTTCTATCAGAGCATACTATTAGACTGATTGTGTCCAAATTTCAAGAAGATTTACGGTTTTGTTTCTGAGATAAATTCAATAAACGAAATGCTTTATCACTGTGTCTAGCCGCTTGCTTCCTCTACGTTTCCCATTCGTATACTGACTAATCCCTAAAATTTTAAGGATTGAAAAAAAAAAAAAAACCAAAAACGGCGTTAATCCGTTCGCACTGAAATGAGACCGGCCATTTTTATCTGTTTATTTTTTTATGATCAAAACAAAATGACAAATGAAAACAGTATATCTGAGAATAACTCTAGAAATAAATAAATTATCAAAGATAACTTTGCAAAAAAAAGAGAAAAAAAAAATAGAAAAGACATTCCGGCCAACGTACCATCGATTCCCGAATCCAAAGTCGAAGACCATCTTGGCATCGCCGTCCGATTCTGTGAAATCATTCTCATCATGCCACTTCGACCTCACCGCGATTGTTCGTTCAGCTTTCTTAGCTCCTTAAATAGCCAACTTAAATACCGGTAATACAATCTCGTTCCGTTGTTCCCGTAGTTTCGGACTCCCCGTTCGTCTATCCAGTTGTATTTGCATGTGCAACCGGGGACTGCGCACAAACAGCGGCATGCCGGCTCAGCGACAGTGACGTGCGTGTATCCACCCTTCCGACTCCGCAGCCGAGCAGCCAATTTCTACGTCGTTCGCAAGCCACAGAAGTACGGAGGGACGAACTTTCGCCCGCTGTGCGAACAGTACCTTTGTCGTTTACCCGCTCGATTGCGCTCCCAACGTTATCCGCACGCATTCTTCCTCATCCGGCGCTCAGAGTCCAAAGGTAGTGTATGATGTTGTCCGATAAATAGATTTCTCATTCGTGGGGCATTCCAGCGGCCGCGACCGAGGAAGCTTCCAACTTTCGTCCGCATTCTATACGCGTTCCTCTGACAGCGTGCCCTTTGAGAATCTGTTACTACCTCCTCTCTTTCACCCGTGTGTATGTCTGCGAGTGTGCGAGGCTCCGGCTCTTGCGCGCGCCCGAGAGATCTTACTGTTTGCAAACTTTGTCCTTGCGAATCGAGAGCTGTGAATGGGAGTTTGGACAACTCCGATCTTCGCTCCCCAGATATTCTCTGGCTCGAACGTACACACACACATAAAGCGGACTCTCCGGGTATACCGATGAGGATCCTCAGCGCCAGATTGTCCGGGGGATGGAAAGTGCCTCGCGAGGACTTTTCGCGTTCTCCCTGCCGTACGGCCCCGTGAGATTTTCCGCTCCATCGCGCGGCGGTAACCAGAGGGGACCGGTACTGGCCGTCGTTGGCCCAACAACGGCCGACGCGCTGCCAATGCCGGCCCTCCGTGGCACTCCCATTAGGGAATATCTGCCGAGGCTCTGGGATTTTCAATCTTTGATTTTTTTTTGGGAATTAAATATTTCCGATAGGCTTCACCTGGCTGGCAATAGGAGCGTATTACGAGCTCGTGCGCTGTAAATGGGAATCGATCGTGCAACGTTCGAGCCGCAGCTGCGGCTGCAGCTGCGAGGCTGCAGTTGCAAGGGCGTTGGACGCATCGCATCGGGTGAGATTTCCGATACTCGGAGGAAAATATTAATCTCGCCTCATCGTGCAGTCTCTATAATATTATTCAAAATATGCGGCTATATGCGCGACGGGGCAGGAGGGCCGTGTATATCCAAAGTTAATTTCCAAGCGTGCAACGGGGGTGGAGGAGAAGAAGGACGGGCACCAGCGGCGGCAGCAGGTCCGACCCTTGACGGATGCAAACTGCGCGCCCCTCTGTAATCTACATTATAACACCCTTGCCTCCACCGGTACTACAGACCACCGCAACACACCCTCATCACAGCGGCATCGCCTCGCCGCGGACGTATACTCTCCACCGCCTGTATTGTTTTAATGCATTTTAATCTTTTAACCCCACCTCTGCCTCCCCCAACCCCATACGCAAATTCTCGCTTTTCAAACCTGACCGATGCCCGAATGGGGAATATAAATTTGTAATACGGAGCTGCGTGCGGATAAACCGGAACAATTAGTCCGGTGGAAATTTTAGAGCGTCACATATCGTGAATTTGTTAATCCCTTAACGTATTATTGCCTTATTATTGAAATGGCAATTATCTGTTTTTATCAGAGAAAATTCGTACAAGGCCTTATTGTATTACTGCCCAGTGACTGAAATGTCGATTATTTGTATTTATCGAAGAAAATCCATACAGTGACGCCGTACGGTCATAATTGGACTACGCGAAGGTGTCTGATTAGAGCCAATTGGTATTGAATCCATACAGTGATCCGTACAGTCATAATTGTACTACGCGAAGGTATCTGATTAGAGCTAATTGGTATTAAATTATAAAAAATATTAGATCGATGAAATCTTACTGTCCATACCTGATATGACCCTGAAGATATCTGCATGAGACCAAATTTCATCAAGTTATAACGGCTGCATTGTGCATCGCACAAACTTTGCTTGGGGAAGTTCACTTGAAGAATAAAATTCTACAAGTGAACAATATTTTTTTCCTCCTTAAGTCGTGGATCGATACAGACTTGCCAAAGATGAAATTTGATGTCATGCAGATATCTTCAGGGCGTTTACCTGATCGAATTTTTTGTGTTATTTCATTTTGACGTGACACCCTCGAGCATACTTACGCGTAGGGCAGAGCGATGTAAAACGGGGTTTTTGGACAAAACTAAATTTTCCAATCATTTTTGGATCGGACAAGGTGGCAAAACTGGAACAGAAAAGCCTGATGTATCCGATAGGGCGAATTCGGGCATCCAAAAATTATTGGAAAATGACGTTTTGTCCAAAAACCCCGTTTTGACCCGTCGCCCCATTTTGCCCCGCTCTACCCTACCAATAATCATCTTTGTCGCCACACGAAGTATCCAAATACTGGTTAGTAACTTAGTTTATTTTTATTTAGGGTAAAAGTGGTGAATACGACCCACCCCTATTAGTAAGTCGACGATATAGTATGGCCTTGTTTCCCACTTTCCCGTATACATTAAATAAATAAAAAAGTAGCCGTGAACTCGAGAGGCGGCGGGTGAGTGACGAGAGGCGATGGAACAACCGTCTCAGAAACCCCAGTGGAATTGCAAAATACAAGAAGTCATCCGTCGAAAAAAAAAAGAAAAAACCCAATTGTCTTTCGAATAACGGAACGTCTTTCGAGATTTCTCGTTGGCACGGGACTGGAGATACGATTAGATATTCAAGAGCGAGAGAGCGAGGGGTTTTTTTCGGGGTAGGCGAGAGACGCGACCTCCCAATGCCGTAGCTCTCGGGGTAAGGAAACGTCCGCGTACGGGTCCGTGACATTCGGGAACGGCGAAGGTCTATCGGCTTCCCTCTTGCCAGAGGGTTTCCGCCCCGGCCGCCCGGCCTTGTGTGCACGAAGAAAACTGCATGAAGAAAGCCAGCCAAAAAATATCTCTCTGGCTCGTTTTCCGCTCGTCGAGATAACCGAAACGATGTACGACTACAAGAGGGAAGGGGGTGGGGCGGGTCGGAGGGAACGGAAAGCGGAGGGAGGGCGCACTTGGACACGCTGGCGACGAAGGGAACCCTTGAAGCAAATAGGGAGATGGGCCTTCGGGCGCGGGGGTAGAGACGGTCGCTGTTCGGTTTGCTGTGCAGGTCGACCGGCTGACTGCCGCTTCTCCGCCGGTACCCGCCGTGGACCGAGAGGGAGAGACGGTCGAGATTCCAATTTAGATGCGGCGACAGCGGCGTCGACATCGTCGTACGTCGTTTCGGGAACCCGCGCGGGCCGCGTATACAAATTTGTAGGCAAACAGGAAATTAAGCACGGTGGAAGAGCGAGGGGCAGAGGCAGGGATGGTGTACCGAGATATCGCGTCATCGCAATATCGTACAACGTCGGCTACTCCTTCGAACAAGAAGGATCTTGACTGTTCCATCTCCCGGGTCGCCGGCGTGAGTAACGTCGGAGACGAGACCAAAAAGGAAAAACTAAGAATTACAATTTTCCGGTTAAAGAAGTTGGTCCATGAGAAACTCGCGGTAGAACACGTCGACTGGAGTAGACGGGTACGTGAGTCGATGGTAGAACAGATTTAAAAAATGCATATATTAAATCTGTACTCGAATGATTTTGATGGTTGGCCAATTTTCGTGTTCAATGCGCTGAAACGGTTAATATCGTAAACATTATTTTTATCACGGATCCAATCAAGCCGTTTGACTATAAAGCACGTCGCAGAGACAGGGATGATGTACCAAAACGTCGCTTCATCGCAATATCGTACAACGTCAGCTACTCCTTTGAACAAGAAGAGGAGCCGAGATGTCAAAAGAAATTAAAAAATTAAAATTACAATTTTCCGGTAAAAATAATTGTGTTCTACAACAGACTCGTGATAGATCCGTCAACTCAAATAGGGTGTACGCCAGTCGACGGTAGACGGGACAAAAAAAAATATTCCCGCGTTTCCTTTTTCCTCCGTACTCGAAGAATTTCTACTTACCACGGACAGGGCCATGCCCGATGGATGGTTGGCCAATTTTCGTGTTCAATGCACTGAAACGGTTAATATCGTAAAAATTATTTTTGTCACGGAATCAATCGCGCCGATTGACTATAACTGCCGGCCATTTCTTTTTTGATCCGACGAGAGGGTGGGGGGAGAGCTCGGGGTATACGTAAGGGTCGCCGTAGTGCGGCTTCCAGGAATATTTATTATCCGAGGCCGAGGTTCGCGCTCGCGCGCGATAGAACGGCCGGTGTATAGGCACAGCATTTCCGTCCGGAGAATGACGATTTATGACGGTCTAATAACTTCCCCTTATCGGTGAGGTGGCCTCTTTCCATCGGTAGACTGCTTGCCCCGGGAACTCGAGCAGCAGTCCGCGGCGGGTTTCACCCTCGTCGTCGTCTGTCGGTGCGGCTGCGGGCTCTCCTCGTCGTTGTTGTACTCTTGTATCGCCTCCTTTCCAATGCCTCTCTGCCCACTCTCTCTCGGGCACAAAAAAAAATTGTCCGCCAGCCTCACGGCCACCTGGAGAACGGGGATAAATAAAGAATTTTTTTTCATTCCATTTTTTGCCCCCTCGGCCGGTAAACGTACCCGTTCGCTCGATTTCTTGCTGCCTCGCAACTCGAGCGATTTTTCTCAACTGCCCGAGATACATCGAGAATTGCAAACGAAGCAAATAAGACACAACGCTTCCAGGAATAGCCGCGGGTTTCTTTCCCCCGGTCTATAACCGCACGAAGAATGTACGACGCTCAGGCATTGCGACTATCATTTTCATGCATACCGGAAGGATTTTTCTCGATACTTTTTTGCGGAGAGCGAGTTAGCGAAATTAAAAAAATTGATCTATTTTTTTCATTCTTAAAATCCGAAGTAAAAAACTTTGCCAAAAAAACAAAAAAATTCAAAATCTCATAAAAATTAAACGATTAGATTAATTTTCGCCGAATTTAATACCAAACATTGTACAGTATTATTCCATTCCCATTTCAAATTTAAGATCGATACCTCCAAGTTTACTCAAATTAAATTATTTTTAGTAATTTTTCAAAAAAATCAAAAAACTCAAAATCTTATATAATCTTACCACTTCGATGGATGTTGACCAAATTCAATACCAAAGGTCTTTGATCAAAATAGTATATTTATGTGCAGTTTTAGGACGATTGCTCCAAGTTTACGCAAGTTAGAGCTACCACAGAG
>JAPYZD010005039.1:0-10422 GCA_030522725.1 Ichneumoninae sp. B BG-2022a | reverse complement strand
AAAAAAAAGTTTTGTTGCCGGGTAATTTGTTAACCAATTAATTTTTTGATGAATTTGTTAATAACATTTTGCAATTATTATTATGCCAAATTAATCTTCCCAGTACCTTTAGTATACATGATTTATTCAGAGTTTTAAACCATCACTTGCAATTTTCTCTTATTGTTGTCCAACTTATGCGAAGTCAGCGCGCAGCGAGACTCCGTCCTTAATTATTCTTACATTCATTTAATTCTTTTTGTTCATTAATTGCAAACTAAAATTCATTAATATAAACATTTTTATCGAAGCAAAGAAATTTGTAAAAAAATTGAATTTTGACTAAATATATTTTTTAATGTAAATTTTTCTTTTTTCTTTTTAATTAAAACTTTTTCCATAGGTAAAAAAAAGATCGCTCGTGGTAAATCTTGACACTCACTCACCCTGTGCTTGTCTCTTTGGACTATTTGACTCGCGTTCGAATGGCCCCGAGACTCGCGGTTATTACTATATATGTAGGAAATTCGTATCTCAATTATGCCAGAGAGTCTTTGCTCCATATGTACGATTAGCACGCAGGTGTTTGCACATTACACTCGTGACTATTAAGCACGTGAGGCTGTTTTTTTCCAATTCTTTCCCTTCCTGCCAATCAAGAGCAATAATAAATGGCAAAGCCACACAGGTATAACGAAAACATGCCTATCGTAAATTTAAAAGTATTCAGCGGAAGCGCGTGTTTCTATGTAAATAATTTTATCGCGGTTCGTGATCCCTTGAGTCTACAACTACGGACTTGAATCTATTATTTTGCACTGTGTCTATTAACAAATGGATCACTGACGAACGCTTAGCATTCTGGCTTGTTTGTTCCGATATCGATCTCAATTCTGCGAAAACATTTTTGCATTTGTATTCCGATTACTTGAGCAATTAACGAGATGAAATTTATGACCTTTCAAACCACTACCTTGAATTAAAATTTGCTTAAAAATTTTGAAAAAGACACTGATGCAGATATACTTAGTGAATAGTACAAAATTGAACAGTTTCTATAAGTAAATATAATTTCGTATCCCGATTGCGTATCCCGATATAAAGCGTATCCCGATTGCTAGACAGTAAAAAATAATTTCGTAAAATGGAAATTCAAATTTTCGTAAAAATAAGTTTGTTAAATGAGTGACAAACTCGTTTGTTACTTATTTGAATATACGAACCAGTTCTTTTATTTCTCGTGTCATTGACAATTTTCGTTTGTGCTTTTGTTTGAAAAACTAGAAAATTAACAAATAGAAAATTGTGGAAAATAAGTTGTAAAAAGTACAATTTTTTTTCACTGAATACTGTATTGAATTTATAGTCTCCATTGCTTTACTTAAATATATAAGTTATACGATTTTTAACAAAAAATCACACGTTCGATGCCAACATTCCTCAAACTAAAATCCATTCTAAATAGTCTATAAAACATGCGAAACTTTAAAAAATAAATAAAACTAATTTGAATCAAACTCTTTGGATTCCTCGTGTGAAAAAAATTGTCGATTGCCAATATACAATAGTGGGCCTACATCACTGCCACGCAGGATGTTTTTGATTTTTTTTTCATATAGCGATGGTAGCGCACTTGCAGTTTATCCAACACACAGTGTCGCACGAACACGTGTGCTGTTAAAAAAAAATGTGAATTCGACAGTGACGCTCCCCTTGATCGTCGTACGGGCAAAATGGTTCGAGCATTACGTGAATATCGGAGCACACGTGTGTATACGGTACGGGTGTCCCGTCGGTACCGTCGCTTTTATGTAAGACAAGGGCGGTGTTTCATAACTTCGAAATTTTATTCGTCCCCGCTACATTGGATCAATACACGGAATATATGCAGTTTTTGCTACAATTGTCATGGTTCCCCGAGAGACCGCGAAACGGCGAGGCGTTCTCGTTATCGTCGTTTCGATTTATTATTTTTTTTTCTTCCGATACGCCGGACAGCTGTGATAGATCGGCCACTCATTATCACACAATCGGCAATAATAATGAAACTTGTATTTGATTTTCGTATTAATTCAGGGACGAAAAGATCAATACGGCAATCGATAGGAACGACGAGGTTTAATCGAATCCACTTGTACCAATCTCCCAGCTCACATATCGCAGTATTGCGCGTTTCTTTCGACCGAACGAGAAATATCGCGATCGCTGTCGACAACGGCAAGTTCGAAAACAATTTTGTTCTCGAACTTTCTGCTCAGAATAAAGTTCTAGAATGTGTAAATTTTTTTTTATTTAGAAAAATAATCTGTGCGCCTTTTAGAACTCAAGTGCTGTATAATTATAGTTTGGGCTGAATCAAAAGTTGAATATTAAAAATAAAATAATCATTAAAAAAGTCGAAAAATATAGATCCTAGCTATATACATAACTAGGTCCACAAAATCTTTTTTCCGTCGATGGAGTGCTAAAATTAAAAAATAAAAAATGATCATACTCAGGGCCTCGAGAGTGACAAAATCTGTTCGAACGATCAGGATGTTGCAATAAAAAAGAAATTTAAAAAAATCTAAAAATATAAATGGAATAGGCTTCGACGAGGCTGAGATCGCCATTGCCTTTTCGTCAAAAGACCGCCGGTGACTCATTTGGCGACTCGAGGCCAATAGACTCAGTTGGGATTATCCCCAATTCTAGTTCATTTTTTTTTTTTTTTATCGATGAATATAAATTGGATCGTTGGGCCGTACAGACATAGCGAATAACGTTTGATACCTATCGGTTTCGGTTACGATATGAACCGCCGAAAAATGAAAAAAAAAAGTAGCACTTGACCTATTGAGTCCCCCCCTCGAGTACGGGAATCTATTTTACGATGATCAAAAAAATGTTTCTGCTTTCTCTAATGAATGTTGCATAATAAAGAAATCCACTGGCGTATATTGAATATTAAACAGCACTGATTGACAACTAATTGAATGCATGCGGAGCCGGTTTTGGCACTGGTTCTCGACGAGGTGTGTCGCCTGACCAAAACCAGAACGGCGTATCTTACACGCATGTACATAGCGAAATACGCCCTTCTGATTTTTATCGCGCAACGTTTTCTTAAGACTATGTGAAACATTTACGGTCGAGAGAGGAAGACATATAACTAACGTTGCACACAGCGGAGTGAGGTAAAAACCTTTGAGAATGTGTTTCACATCGTCTTCAGTAGAGACAATCGATCGCTGGTCAGACGGAATTACCTAAATTACTATGTACTCGCTAACCCGTTCTATGTACATCTATAGCCTCGTAAAACCGTTGTTTCTTTGAAATGTCTCAACGAATCGTTGCCCAATTTTTGCGGAATCTTTGGAGGACCGATATTTACGTCTGGGATTTTTTTGGGAAATTTTTGCCACATTCTTCAACATCTTTTTTTGCAAATTTTTCCACATTCTTCAACTTTTTTTTTTTTTGCAAATTTTGTCCATATTGTTCAACATCTTTTTTTGCAAATTTTGTCCATATTGTTCAACATCTTTTTTTGCAAACTTTTTCCACATTTTTCAACATCTTTTATTATAAAAAAAAATAATATGACTCGTCTGAAATGAAAATTGGATGTGGTATGGCACTCTGTATGTCCGACATAGTTTGCATGTTTAACATTTTACTAATGTTTTTTTCACGGTTAAAGGTGTTGCATCTGTATGACAGCATATCTCAGAGTATTAATGCACGTGCCATTAAATTCGAAGCAATTACGAAAACATTTTATTATCCATAATGTGCAAGGCAAAGGCGGTTCGCGCATAAGCAAATGCGCAAAACTAGTTTATATTCCTCATTTCGTTCAGTCGGAGAGTCGTACGAGGAAAAAGACCGTAAACCGATCGCGATGCATTGATAGGTGCATTAACTGGTAACAATTATTCGCAACGAAGATTTGAAGAATTGCTTAAAAGATTGAAAGAACAAGGTAAAAAAAATTCTTAAAAAAGTTATTCCTTGTGAAGTTTATTGCTTTTCGAGATTTAACGACTCAAAAAGTGTAACTCAACGAACTAGACGCTCCGACACCGAATTTAATTGCTGCAGACTGTTTGAGCCTTGCGGATCGTAATTCACCATGTTGTTTACACTTAACACTAAACCTCGCTCTTCCGTGAATCATAATCGTCAGTGACATAAAATTATTTACGATCACTTTAGCCGCGAGTTACTTAACGATGAGTAACTAGACGCGATCGCTGTTTCTCACGAGCGGTGATTTAGGACTCTAGCTGGAAATTCGTAACTATAAAGAATCGTCGCCGACAATTATCGAACATCTAAGAATTCAAGATCTAAATTGCATTCCAAATACAAATTTATTAAATCTCACATATAATTACAATTTTTAAAAAATTGCTGTTAAATAGGCAATATTTTTTTTTAGGTTTTGAAGCATTTTTAATAATTTATTCGTGATTTTCTTTTCAAACGAAACCAATAAAAAACAATTACAATAAAATGAAATTATTTTAGTAAAAATTTACCAGAAGTCGAGTGATGTGTTTTCCACTGGCACTGGCGTGTTAATCAAGTTCTCCACTTTCTTGTCATAGTCGCCCGAAATATTAAAAAATGCATCGATATTTTTTTGCTTCGACGATATGACGTGGGGGAGGGGGAAAAAAGTAAAATCGCGGGAATCCTTTATTTTTGTTTATGTTCGTGTCACTTTCGGTTTTTCGTACGATTCGTCGATAAAAAAAATAAACAAAACAGTAAACACTTTTGCAAACGCGAGACACATATATGTATGTATATAGTGAGATATGAAAGCAGCGAGCGTTAGCAGCGATAGATGGACAATATCGCGTTTCCGGTGCAGATTGAAAACTGAGTTTACGCGGGTCCCCGTACCGCCATATAAATGCCCGCGAGTGGTTCTGCGAGTGTTTCCCCTGTATCACGAGGTTAACTCCCCTCGTTCTGACGTCACTGGCGAACAAACCAATCGCGATCGCAGCTTAACAGCTTATTTACATACTCAGCCGGGCGCTTCTTGACAGAACAACTGCAACAATAATAATCGGCGACCGAACGCGCATATAGATCGACATTTTTGTTATGAAACAATCGCTCGAGATCTCCTTTGGTTTGTTGACAACGGAAACGGAGTAAAAAAACCAGAAAATAATGTTTTTTTAATTCCTTGGTTTTTACACGTCGGAATTGAATGGCGAGTTAAATCGGCGATCGAGTGCGATTTACATCGACATTTTTGTTACGAAACAAATACTCGAGTTCCTTCGATTCTTTAAAAATAGTAGAAACGGTGTAAAAAATACGTAAAAATAAATGTAAAAAAAATTGCTTGGTTTTTACTCGTCGGAATTGAATGGCGAGTTAAATCGGCGATCGAGCGCGATTTACATCGACATTTTTGTTATGACACAATCACTCGAACTCCTTTAGTTTATTGACAACAGCAGAAACGGGGAAAAATACCTAACAATAAATAAAAAATGCCTTAGTTTTTATTCGTCGAAATTGAAATGTGAGTTAAATTTAACTCTAAACTTCAACAATAATAATCGGCGATCGAACGCGACTATAGATCGACATTTTTGTTATGACACAATCACTCGAACTCCTTTGGTTTATTGACAACAGCAGAAACGGGGAAAAATAGCTAACAATAAATAAAAAATGCCTTGGTTTTTATTCGTCGAAATATAAATATGAGTTAAATTTAACTCTAAACTTCAGCAATAATAATCGGCGATCGAACGCGACTATAGATCGACATTTTTGTTATGAAACAATCACTCGAACTCCTTTGGTTTATTGATAACAGCAGAAACGGGGAAAATACCTAACAATAAATAAAAAATGCGTTGGTTTTTATTCATCGAAATTTAAATGTGAGTTAAATTTAACTCTAAACTTCAACAATCATAATCGGCGATCGAACGCCGACGGTACATCGACATTTTTGTTATGAAACAATCACTCGAGCTACTTTGGTTTGTTGGTAACAGCAGAAATGGAGAAAAAAAAATACTTAAAAATAAAAATAAGAAAGTCCTTAGTTTTGTACCGTCTAAATTTAATGGTGGGTTGAATTTAACTCTAAGCAACCCAAATATACTACAATTAAATTTTGTGTAGAATTCCGGTCTAAAATAAAGATTGTTTTTTTTATCTGTTGGGAAGATTTTTTTTTCAATTTATTCGGATTTTTTACTATTCTTGAAGTATCAAAAGAACGTTTGTAACTTGAATGGGATTTGCTCGTCGCATTGCTCGTCAGTCGTCGAACCCGCGTACGAGAACAAATAGCAATTGGTGTCGATAAAATATATTTTGTAAATATTTGACAAGTTCAGCATAAACGATAACAAATGCCTGCGATGTGCGCTTCAGGGTCAGAGACGTTGATCGATTATATTCAGATAATGAAAGGAAAATCTCTCGAAACTGATTCACGATTATTTTTAAAAATATTCTACAGTAATTATTTCCAGAACAAATTAATCGGATCGGCTAAAAGAATATCCTGTTGTTGTTGCTGGCGTAGAAAAATAATTTCTCGTCTACTGTGGTTCCCCGAGTGACGCACATCTCATAGACGAGAGCGTGGGATGCGTGACTAAACGTGGAATTTGAGAATATGGGTTTTTGCCGAAGCAACGAAGGATTAATTATTTTGCAATGTTAAAGCCGCAGGGACCGCAAGAAATTAGGAAGATTCCAGGAACTAATGTTCGACATTTGAGCCAGCATCACAGATCCAATCTTTACCTGGAGCTAATATTTCGAAAGGAGGAAAAAGTCCAGATGGTATTTCCCCGATACATATATTATGTGTGCACAAATTGAGCTCTAGAGAGTTGTGAAAATTCCTACACACGCAAGTTACATACTTATGTTTCCGGATGAATTATCTTAGACAAAACGACTCTCAATTCTCTGGAGATATCTTCTTGTTTTTGCAAATCGCATGCGTGATATTAAGTAAAATGCGTAATTTTTTTTTAAATTTCTGACAATTGTTTTCCAACAATAAAAACCTAAAGAAAAATAAAAGTTTACAAAGTCGTATAAAGTTTGTCTAACATTTAGCGTTTTTTTGGAAAAAACCAGAATTTTGTGCCGCGACCCGATCGAAAATAAAAATATGATTGGACGTCAATATTGATCGGTACATTTTTATTGAATAATATTATTATCACATTTTTATTTTACGATCGTCGAGCCGTAAATATCGAAAATAAATTGAACCTCGAGGCAATTGGTATTCTTCATCGGATCATAATTTTTAAAAATATCAGTTGATGATATTTCTTGTGCGGTGCCCGTAAAAATAAAAACGTAAAAAAAAAACAAAACTTATGTAAAAATTGCCTAACATTCAGAGTTTTCTGGAAAACAAAATAAAAACTCAAAACTTTTTATCGAATAAAATCTTTATTCGGATTTTTATTTTAAGACCATTGCGCCATAAATATAAAAAATTACTTGAACTTCGACGCAATTCGTATCTTTCATCGAATCGCAATTAGTAAAAGTATCAATTGATTATATCTATAGTCCACTGCCCGTACATCGTTGCCATCAAAAGAGTCGTTGCCCTTTTTAAGATTTCCACATCATACTTGAAAATCATATTTATTTTTGAGAAAAAAAAAGAAAACAAATTTGCATATTTTTACATCCCACGTATCTCGTTCGCGAGGTTGAACATCGCCGTCCGCATTGATACGCAATTCGCGCGTCTCGCTTACAGTATAAACATCGTCACGTGCGGCCGTCCGGGATCTCGAGATTCCCACTTGAGAACCTCTGTGAACGCGGAGGCTGTTTTTTTGACCTTTTTCCAGACTTCTATCGTGTGACTGAGGCTTACGGCCGCGATTCAAAACGAGTTTACGCGTCCTGCGGAATAACGTCCACGTTTCCTCTATTCGAACTCAAGATCGTTGGATAAAAACAAAAGAAAAATAAATTAAATAAGAAAATAAAAGATCAAAAATTAAATAAAAAATAAGAGATCAAAAGTTACATAAAAAATAAGAGATCAAAAATTAAATAAAAAATAAGAGATCAAAAATTAAATAAAAAAATAAGAGCAAAAATTAAATGAAAAAATAAAGGATCGTACGGCGTTTCGTCGAGTACGGTTTTGGGGGCCGCTGTGGGAGAGCCGAAATTCGCGTGAGGTGGGCCGATCAGCGTGTTGCAGGGTAGACGAAAAATTTGCAGAGAACATTAAAAATGCGACCTTCCCCGTCGTGCCGACCACGGCGATACTTATACGCGTCTGCAGAATGTCGACCATTCCGAATCACGAGGGTTCGACAAAAACCGGTTTAACATCTGTCAACGAGCGTTGGCAATGCTAAATTCGACGAGCCATGAATCTACGAGGATTCCGCGAAAAGACAAAAAAAAACGGGTTTTTTGACAAAATGCGATCGCCTTCCGTTTACCGCTCGCTTCACCTTGCGACTTGTAATTTAATGATTACTAGGCAGGTGGGATATGTGGGTATAACCAGCTTCGCAACTTTTATCACCAAGCTTTAGAGGCAATGTTTTAATCTCCATCTGCAATCATCCGAGCGTGGCTAACGGTGTGTGAATTAACTGCTAAAACTTAATTGCCTCCTGGTTTCGAACTAAAGGTCGATCTACTTTACCTTTATTTGTGGGTGGATACATTTTTATTATTCTTTAAAAAAAATGTTTAACTCATTAACTGAGTCATAAAAACAGGGTAAAGGCTGTGCGAATGAAAAAAAGTCTTACAGAAAAAAAAAAATCATCTCATCGACGCGCGGATAAAAAATCGTTTCGAGGCTGAAAACGTATATTTTGTTATTAACAAGTATTTAAAATTGGGCAAGACATCCATCGATAAAATTTCTACTGAGATATATAAATTAGAACTGGATGTTGATCTCTTTTACCTGTATTTGCGCATGGATAATGATTTTTTTTTATGATGCATTGAGTCATAAAAACACGGTCAGGATGTGCGTATGAAAAAAAAAGTCTTGAAAAAAAGCATCTTATCGACGCGTGTAAAAAAAATCATTTCGAGTGATGAAAACGTACGTTTTGTTATTCACAAGTATGTGAGATTTGGCAAGAAATGCATGGTTAAAATGTTTAATTAGATACGTAAATTAGAAGCTGAGGTCCCGAGATTGATCTACTTTACCTTTGTTTGCTCGTTGATAAATTCTTTCGAGCGTCAACAAATAAATTGCGTCATAAAAGCACTGTCAAGGATGTGCCCGTGAAGAAAAGCATCTCGCCAAAAAAACATGTCATCAACCCGAGGATAAAAAAAAAGTTTCGCGTACCGAAAACGTACGTTTTGTTACGCACGTGCATTTAAAATACCAAGAGGTATCCAACGTTGAATTTCGATGATATTTGGTCGACCCCCTTGGATCAAATTTGTGTGCTCGTAAGAAAATAATAATAATAATAATAATCAGTACACTTCAATATATTTTCGATTGCCTAATCGTTAATCTCGGAAATTTCCTGTTTGAAAAAACAAGCCTAAGAAGTTTGCTCAGCGACGATAAAAAAGGATTGCCGGAAATTTACGGATCTTATCAGTTGAATTTCCGAAAATCGGATTCTCCGATTTGCTTTCCGTCAATGTTTACAGTCGCGACAAACGCGAGAAAGCTTAATCCATTGAGAACACAAAACGACCATGGTTATCCTTTCGTCGTAAAACCATCTGCGTT
Source organism: Ichneumoninae sp. B BG-2022a (assembly GCA_030522725.1). Taxonomy (NCBI): domain Eukaryota; kingdom Metazoa; phylum Arthropoda; class Insecta; order Hymenoptera; family Ichneumonidae; species Ichneumoninae sp. B BG-2022a. The sequence goes on along the minus strand of JAPYZD010005039.1, from coordinate 698 downwards.
GAAAGAGACTGCTTTTTTTTTAATCGAGCGTACAATCGCGCAGTCCATTTAAGCGAGGCAAAAATCGTCGTCATTGATGTGTATCAACTGCAGACGGAAAGATCCCGCGCATGCGTCCCTCGCGAACGCCGACCCGTTCAATATGTTTACATTCCATCCTCCGTTCTAATGAAATTAATTGTACGTTGTTTGTTTCGATGTACGACAAAGCGCTACAGCGCGGCCGTGCCCCGCAACGGATCACGAGACAATGATGATGACGATGATGACGACGATGATGATAATCATCGTGTCTGCCACACGCGGCACTTTAGACATTCAAGGTGATTCCGATATCCGAAGTTTCCTCCATGCTTCGCCGCATTCTCAAAACCAGAGTTGGGCAAATACCCTAAGTACTTGAAGTACGTATTAAGGAGGGAGTCTCGCTGCGCGCTGACTTCGCATAAGTTCGACAACAATAAGAGAAAATTGCAAGTATTTCTTGATGCTGTAAAAATCCGAAAAAAATCATGTATACTAAAGGTACTGAGAAGATTAATTTTGTATGATAATAATTGCAAAATGTTATGAACAAATTCATCAAAAAATTGATTGGGTAACAAATTACCCGGCAACAAAACTTTTTTTTAATGAAAATGATTCGTTTATTTTTCTGAATACGTATGAATTTTTTCAGATTTTTAAGTAATCGTTGA
>JAPYZD010005038.1:0-12231 GCA_030522725.1 Ichneumoninae sp. B BG-2022a | reverse complement strand
GAAAGAGGACTTGCGAACACTTCTCGATGAGATAAAAATCTGAAAAAAATCAACCATATGGAAGGTACTGAAAAGATTAATTTTGCATAATAATAATTCCAAAATGTTATTAACAAATGAATGAAAAAAAATGTCCCAACAAATCACCCGTCAACCTAACTATTTTAAAATGAAAACGATTTGTTAATTTTTCTGAATACGTATGAATTTTTTTCAGAATTTTGTGTAATTTTTGAAAATCGCGTTTTTTAGTTAATAAAAAAACGTAATTTTCAAAAATTACACAAAATTCTGAAAAAAATTCATACGTGTTCAAAAAGATTAACAAATTGTTTTTATATGAACAAAAAGTTAAGTTGCCGGGGAATTTGATGAACAATTTTTTTTTCATTCATTTATTAAAAACATTTTGGAATTATTATTATGCATAATCAATCTTTTCAGCACCTTCAAATATGCTTGATTTTTTTCAGATTTTTATCCCGTCGAGAAGTGTTCGCAATTCCCTCTTAATTCTCTCTGAACTCACTCGGGCTCAGGCTGTCCGCTAGTACTACCTTAAAATATAGAAAAAATTGTAGTTCGATAATTGTATCTTCGATAGATGGTTAAGTCGAATAACCGCTTCAGCACGAGGTTATTTTTTTCGAACGATTTTTTATTCGACGATATATTTTCGGAAGTTGGAGGGCGCAATTTTGAACGATCAGATTTAGAAAAGCTTAAATTTTGAAGTTGAAAACGGAGACGTGTTAATATGTTTAATAGTCTACATACTTATCAGAAGAATGTTGAGAATACAGATTTCGAATGATTGAAATGTAGATACGGGCAATATCGAAGGATCAAAATAACGAGAATTGAACGTTCGTTATTTGTCTATTCCGAAATATTGACTGTTCAACATTTCGATCGTTACAAATTTCGGCACCCACCCGCAATTTCTTTATTTTAAGGTCATTCGATTTTAGTTCATTTTATATTATTATTATTTTTAACAATAATAAATACATGATAACAAATTTTGTGCATGTGCATTTCGGTCAATTATCATCGAATTGAATACCAGCGATCCTTTCGCTCGTTACAACTGGCTCGAGCGCGGGATTTAATTTCGTGCGTAAAAGTTAGTTTCGAGGAGTTCGTAAATTGGATGCTGGACGAGCGTCGTTGTGACGAATACGTGTCTGAATTTATCAGCGGCAGCCGAGCGAGTCTATATCCGAGTGGAAACGGAATTTCTCGCACGACGTTGGAGAGACGCCGGGAAAGAGACAAGTAAATCTCCCTGTCGCGCGAGGCGGGTCTCCCATTCCCTGTTCCAGCGCGGATCTTGGGTATCGCGCACACGCTTCAACCTCCGTCCCTTCCTCTCGCCTCCTAGCGAACTTGATTTTCATGGGAAAATTCTTGCGTCGATAACGTCGCCTACCTGACTGGTGTCTCAATTCTCACGCCGTGCCTATATCGTGTTTGATCTCCATTCCGCGTCCCATGGTATTCCTCTTTGCTGACGCCTTTTTTCTTCTTCTTCTTCTTCTTCTTCTTCTTATACCTCTTCCCACTCATGGAAAATAAAGTAAGGGATATAAAGAAGCAATGCAGCGCCTATCGATCATCCCAAAGAGGCTTTTCCGTCCAGAAAAAAGGCGCGGCAGAAATGCGAAATCAAATTTAGTTTGGGATACAACTTCTCCGAATTATTATCGGACAAGAGAGTTCGAGGTTGTTATTATTGTTATTATTGTTATTATTGTTATTATTGTTATTATTGTTATTATTGTTATTATTGTTATTATTGTTATTATTTTATTGTTATTATTGTTATTATTGTTATTATTGTTATTATTGTTATTATTGTTATTATTGTTATTATTGTTATTATTGTTATTATTGTTATTATTGTTCGAAAAACAACTGACTACCTACAGACATCGACCCCAAGAGGTTAGATTCAAAATGTGTCATCGTAGCGCTTGAAAAATGAGATTTCCGATGAAAAAATTAGATTTTCAAACTGGAAATGGCACATTTCTGGTGTGACGTCACCGCCGGTTAGAAACCGAGATTTAAAAACCGGAAGTGACCTATCATAATCTCGAACCCAATCAGATTTGTGTCAATACTAAATCCTGAAGAGGGAGCAGAATGCAGTATAGAAGCGCCGAGTTCAGATGCGTATACATATGGATACATCTCGAATATGTTTCACTATATCTAAAAGAAAGACTCAAATCGAGCGTTCATTGGAAACCCAGGGATGACCACCCAACTTTATTATATATAATTATTTAACAGGGTCAAAAACTGTCGAGGTGACATTTTGACAGGTGACAGGTTGTAAAACAATAGACTCTCGAAATCAAGCGTTCATTATGAACCCATGGAATCCAACATCGAGCGGCTGTTGGCAACCCATGGATGACCCACGGACCTGCCAATTTTATTATATATAATAAGTATTAATAATAATATTACAGTAGAACCTCGATTATCCGAACACCCATTATCCGAACCCTCTGTTACCCGAACTGCCGCTGGTTCGGATAAAGTGTCTATTATCCGAACAATTGCGCGAAATTCTAGTATTCTTACATTGCTGCGCGCCAATACATTGTTGCACGCTATAAACAACATGCCAATTCAAGAAGGCTCGAGCTCGCATAGACTCACACAGCGGTACCGCAAATGCACGCCAGTCGTATGCACAGTATTTTTGAGCTTCTCAGCCGAGCAAATACGCATGTATTCAAAATTTTTTCCTGTTTTTACGCGTGCGTGAGTGTATTGTTTATGGATAACTTAATTGTCGTTGATCATTGCTTCCAGCGTTTGCAATATAGTACGGGAAGGGAATTTGTGTTTCGGTCTGTTCTGTGGCAAGCGCTTTACACATAGCGGTTACAGGTCTTCCAGTTGATTAATTGCGAATTGTTTTGTAAGGAGCTGTAATCTATTGGAGATGGGAATAATGCCGGTTGTTTCGATGAGTGAAGTGTTGCGCGGGTTCATGAGGGGATTAGACGGGTTTCGGATTCTTGTGAGTCGCCTAAGCGCTCCCGTTTCGGCTGTTTTTATTTTTTTTCAGAGCAGTTTCCTTGCAGTTTATAAATACTGGGTGGCCGTATTCGATTAACGGCCGACAGATCGATTTGTAAATTTTAACTGCATGTTTTATACGGATATCTGAGTTTTTGAATGTGATGCTTCTGAAATGAGAGGCTTTGACTGTTAGCCTGTTTTTAGCCTGTTGGAGATGGTAATTAAAGTTTAGTTTATTATCTATGTATATTATTACTGTTACTTCGAAGGTCTTCCTTAGGCGACCCAGACCTCGAGACTATGGCCTTGCGCGACGAAATAAATTAGCAGTTGATACAATAATAGTAGCAAGAGCAGCGAGCGTAGACCTACAAGTTCTGTATTGTGGCTCGAGCTTAACGCGTCAAAATCGCTCAAACTCGAATGTCAGAGTCCTAATTCCGACGTGATCGAAACCGTAGCGGTGTAAGTTAGAGGGTTGATGAATGTTTCTCGGTCGAATTTCCCCATCTCGAAGGTACCCGCGTCATCAAGTGCGCCGTGACAAGCTCTGTCGCCTGTGGCCGTTATTTCCAAGACCAAGTTTCCTCACGGTGATAGAGGCGACGATGGAGTTCATTGATATGACACAACGTCAGTCGAAGTCTCGTCCTCGTTTGCCGCTATTTCGCGAGTCGCCCACGTGGAAAGCTTGAATATGCTTAAAGTCATTTGGCGCCATTTTTAAATACACGACGAGGTAGTCTCACAATGTTCAGGTGTCAAATAAAAATACAATGAAATTTTCCATCATGACGAACAGTAAATTAATAATTACAATTACAAGAAATTAATAAAATTCGAAAAAAAAAACAGTTAAGTTTTGGAATACTTTTTAATTTAGTTCATTGAGGTCGTGTGCGCCGACAACAAAATTTATATCCACACTTTGTAATATCATTCAAGCCCTCGGACGATAGATTTTAAGCATATTTGTCGCTTCACGCGATGACGAAAAAAGATATAGACCAAAAGTTCTGAACTTAAACCGATTATCGAGCTTTCCTCTTTTTTATAAATTTAGTTAATTAAGGTCGTCGGCGCCGTTCCTAAAATGCATACAGAAATTTTGCAATTTCACCCGAGCCCTTGTACGCTAGATTGTAAGAGTATTCACACTCGACTGGATGACAATAAAAATAGCGTTCAAAAGATCTCAGTTTAAGCGGGTTATCGAGCTTTTCCTCTTTAGCTCATTACGCGTTCGCGCAGTTTCCATTCAACGAACAAACAACAATCGTACATCCCACCGATGAAAGCAGAGGTTTGTGCTTCGTGAAATTGGATGCACCCTCCCCCCTCCTTATCTCGGCTGCGCTAATTAATAGTTTGAATCCGCGCGTGCTGTACTACAATTCGAATCAGTGCATTAGCGCCGGCAGTCTAGACTCGCGGCTTCGGCAACGAGGTGTAAGTGTGGGTAACGAGTTATTAAACTAATGTCCCGTTATAGGTGGAAATATTATATACATATATATATGAGTGAACACACCAGTGCAACGGTGTTCCGTGGGTCGAGGGTGCACTCCAGTCGTTTCGTCGAGTACACAGAACCGAATTTCGCGCCGAATTCACCGATACGACCCGTGTCTGCGCCCGTAACAGCGTTGGTACACCTGCATACGAACCGCAAATATTTCCTGCGGTGTCCGACACTCTCCGTAAATTCGACCAGCAGCGTTCTCTCCTGTCGAGCATGGGGGACCGGGGCGAAATCGGACCCCGGGGCAAGATGGCCTTAGCGGAAAATCAGGTTGACGCGGGGCATAATGGGCCAACCTAAATAAAACAACTAGAAGGCTGCACTGGTGGATTATTGGCGCATGAGCACTACTGATAGGTAAAAGTGGGGAAACTCAAGATGTATGGATAGTACAGGGCATAGAAGTTAGCAACGTTGCTCCAACGAAATTATTGACAGCTGTCATGTTTCGCAGAAAGCTGTTTTCCATGCGAGCCGATAATATAATGTAATGTCATATATTAACATAATAATAAAAATATGTTTATAATAATATATTTATAATAATTAAATATTTTTAAAAATTATTTCACCGGAAAATAAATTATTTGAGAAAGGTGAAATCTGGCAATGATACTATTGGAGCAACGTTGCTAACTTCCATATCAAGACAGTAAAAAAATAATTTTGTAAAATCGGAATACGAGGTTTCGTAAAAATTATTTTGTTAAGTACGTCATGAACACATTTGTTCATGTTTAAATATCACAAACCTACCCTTTTATTTCTCGTGCAAATAGCAATTTTAGATTATACTTTTGTTTGTAAAACTAGAAAATAAACAAATGAAAAATTGTGGACGTTTGTGGACAATAAGTTGTTGTAAAAAGGATAAGCTTTTTTACTGTGTACAGGCAGGGGTTAAAAAGAGTGAACAATTTAAGGATAGCCCGTCTCGTCTCAGACAATTTTTCATTTCGGACACGCTATCAAACTGAAAATATCATTGTTGGATGACAAAGAATAAATAATGCTTTCGGCAGCGTTGTAGCCGCATTATTTGCTTAGGGGGTCCATATTGCCCCGGTTTCCTCTATATGTATACCTATATAGTTATATATAGTATATAGTTTATATATTCCAATATATAGATATACAAATGCATATGTGTGTGTGTGTGTCTATATATATCTGCAGAGCGCGATATGTGTATGGAGCTGGTACAGTTGGGTACAAATTCGTAAATTTAACTCATTAACCATCGCGGCTGACGTGTGAAGTTCGTCGTGCTCGCGCTCCCTGCGGGACCACTATGTCAATCCTCCCACCGTTGTCGACACATGTACGCTCACCGTACTGGCTTACATGTAGGGCACTCCGACGGAACTGCCGAGGCGCACGTTTCGCAGCATCAAGTACCGTCGATGCACTCCGAACGAAGTCAAAATTTCAAGGGCTCAGAGGCCACTTCAATGGTGATCGATACATCGAGTTTACTTCAATCGATCTCGTTGAACTTTAAAGTGGGGCAGCTCGGAACGTCCGTCGAGCATTATAACGGTATGGAAACATGTGGCGATACGGTATTATTTTTTATATATTTTTTTTGTAAAAAATATACTTCGTAATATCGGAATGAAAATTGGAGGTCGAAAATCCGGATTCGACGATTTGCATCGATTTTGAAAGTACTTAAAAATATTATAACAATCAGAGCGATGACAGTGAAACAGGTACGGCCGTTTCTCGTTCCCAATCGTTGAACTTTGAAGTGGAGAAGCTCGGAAGGTCCATCGAACGTTATAACTGTATGGAAACTTCGTAATATCGGAATAATAATTGCTGCTTGAAATTCCAGGATCCAACGATTTGTATCGATTTTCAAAGTATTTGAAAAATAATAATAATCGGCTCGAACACACACCGGGAAAATGGATAGTATTTTCTGCTAGACCAACACTGAGAGGAAAATTGGGGATGGAGGGAACACACATGAGAGGTTGACCCAAACAAATATGGTTGGCTCAAAGACGATTTCGGTGGCTTAACCACCGACAGGTTGAGTTAACAACATAAGGTTGGCTTAACCTCTCGGTGAGGTTAAATCCGGCGAAACTCATGGTGAACTTGAATCAATACATCTCATCGAGGCTGAGCCAACCTCAGTGAGGTTGAATGATCCAAATTGAGGTTGAGTTAAGCTTATGTCGTTAACTCAACCTCTCGGTGGTTGAGCCACCTAAATCGTCAGTGAGGTTGAATGATTCAAATGGAGGTTGACTCAACCTCGATGAGGTCGATTGGTTCAAGTTCACCATAAGTTTCGCCGTATTTAATCTCACTGAGAGGTTGAATCAAGCTTATGTCGTTAACTCAACCTCTCGGTGGTTGAGCCACCTAAATTGTTAGTGAGGTTAAACGATTCAAATTGAGGTTGATTCAACCTCGATGAAGTCGATTTTGAAGTATATAATATATAATAGTTTTCCCGCGTCTCCGGCAAATGCGGTACAGTGTAGCTAAATCGGATACGCACACACTGGAATTTAGGTAGCTTAGCTGAGTGCGGGTAGGGCGTGCTACACTCAGAAACGGGATGGTATTTCCTACGATAACGAATAGTCCCTAGGGGGGAAGACTATATAGATAACTTGTGATGGTATATACCCAATTGATTAAACTATATTTATAGTTACAACTATAATTTTTGGTAATTGTCGTAACTGTAAAATGTCGACGTCCCCCCCAGGGAACTATTTACTATGTAAGTTTTTCTCAGTGTAGGGGGAATCGGGATGGGGTTTCATAAAAACCCAGAAGGGTATACGGTGGAAAAATGGAACAAATGTATAATCATAGTGGCAACCATGATTGTTTGTCACTGTCGTAACTATAAAATGTAAACGTTCCCTCTGGGAACTATTTCTTATGGTACAGTCACCAGTGTTGCTTTTACTATGTCATTTTTCCTCGGTGCAGTGAAACAGGTACCAATGTTTCTCGTTCCCAAAAATCCACGATCTCCTTTCTTATTAATTTTACCAAAAAAAAAAATATGGTCCGCGTTCTCACGGAATTTAATCTTCAATTAAATTTCACAAAACTCTGCTAATTCAGCAAATATTTTTTTGCCAATTTAACGAAAAAACGATGCGGACGCTTGTGGACAAAAAAGTTTGTTAAATGCACTCATTTTTTTTCTCAAACCGCAAACTCTAAACCCGGAAGTGAAATTTGGTGGGGAACATTTTACGTAATTATGTGATAACCGCAGTTCGTGGAATTAAACACTCGGTTCCGCGATTAGAGACGGTAAAGGGAAGTGGCGCGGGCGACGAAGCATATAACGGAGCGCCTAGCAGTTAATTCGGCGCCTAATGCGGATTTCGTCGGTAGGTGCGAAGTGATGATCGCTTGTTCGACATTCGCCGGGGCGCTCCGGATCCCACGACCCCTAATACGAGAAGTTATCTTTCAATGCCGAAACCGTGGAGCGGGGAGGGAGATCCGGAGCGGGGTTACGGTGAAATAGATTTTCGATCGAGTGAGGGAATCCTCAAAACGGCTCGAGGGACTCTAAGCTCACGGTTGAATTGAGCGAGACCCTTCCCGGCGAGGAACTCGGCGGATAGGGCGAGCAATCCAATAATATCTCGATAACCGAAGCAATATGCCCTTATTCCGTTCGGCTCTCACAGATCCGCTGGTCCGCTTACATCTCCGCCTTCTCAATTTTTTTCACACCCGTTTCAGCGCCTTGTCTTTTCATCCTCTTTGCGTTCGAACGTATGTTTTATAAAAAAAAAAGCAAGATTAAAAAATAAAGAGTAAAATCTTTATAAAAAGAAATTGAAGACATTTATTTTATCTCACGTACTGGCGTGTTAAGGTAGCTATGTCGCTTCCCGCTCATCTCGCATAAGTTATCGAAAAGTAAGTGGATATTGCAAGTACTTCTCGATGGTATAAAAATCTGAAAAAATTCATGAACATTAAAGGCACTGAAAAAATTAATTTTGCACAATAATAATTCCAAAATGTTATTAACAAATTTATCAAAAAATTAATTGTTTAACAAATTACCCGGCAAAACAACTTTTTTTTTTATGGAAAATGATTCATTTATTTTTCTGAATACGTATGAATTTTTTCAGATTTTTCAATTAGTTTTGATTTTTGTGTTTTCATACATTTTTTCCATATAAAAAAATAAAAAAATTAAAGCTAATTGAAAAACTTATTTGCTTCTAGTAAAGAACGCGAACCGATTGTAGAAACGTAACAGCTTAATGAAACTGACAAGAAAATGGCCTGCGCGAGCTTGGTTCTGGCGGGTTCGCAGATAAAACTCTACGAGTCGACGATGTTATAAAATGTTGTCTCGATGCTTATTCAATTGCAATAATGCACAACATAAAAAATGTAACAAAAAAAAAATTAAAATATGTCGGACATAAATAGCATTTTTTATCGTAGATAACATGATCGAGCCACGGTCAGTAATTGGGCGTTTCACTTTATATATTTTCGAGCAGAATTTATTTTATTTTTTTACAGCGCAATATCCTTCGTTCGAGTTTCGTTGGTTCTCGTGTGACAATGCAGATCACAAGAACAGTTGCATTTTTATTAGTCGATGAGTTTCCTTTCGACGATGAAGCCCGCACGGAAAGCCGTGAGAGTAACAACGACCAAAAAATATGTACACGAGCTATATTGTCGTGGAATGTTAAAAACAAATATATACATAAAAATAAAACAGAGCGAGCAAAATCGTAAAACGCGATGCGAAGCCTGCAGCGTTGTGTGCTGCCCCGGGATACCTTGTAAGCGTACTACAGTGTACACGGTAGTACAGAAAACAACTGAACAAATAAAACTCGTCCGACAATACGCGCCGGGTCCAGCATCGTTCCCCAGGAAAAAAATAAGGAAAAATATTGCGAAAAAACTGCATATGGAAGCGACTACGAAGAGAATTGGATGCATTCAGCAGACGCGATCCGACCGATGCACAATATTTATTCCCACGATACCATCCATACCAAATTCGAAAGTTCACCCGCCGCGTCTAATTAATACCCTCGTGACCGATATCAAATGGAAAGACCGACTAAGCAATCGGACACGCGTTCCCTAAGAATGTCACGTCTGCATTGATCTCTTCTGTACTTCAAATTTTTTTTTATTTTCCTCCCGATTGCAGAGCGATCACATTATAGTACACTGTAAATGATAGTATACATTATTATAATATACTGTAAAAACACTGTAAAAAAACTATGTTTAATTCAAAACCGCTTTAAGATAGTCCTTGCGAATAAGTTTAAGAGAAATGAGAGAGAATTCCCAACACTTCTCGATAACATTAAAATCTGCAAAACATCAATCATATTAAAGGTCCTGAAGAGGTTAATTTTGCATCATAATAATTAACAAATTGATGTAATGTTATTAACAAATTGATGAAAAGTAAAATTGTTCAATTAATTTCCCGAAAACCCAATTTTTTTCTGAATATGTACGAATTTTTTCAGATTTTTTAATTCACTTTGAATTTTGTGACTTTCTATACATTTTTCCCATGCAAAAAGAAAAAAATTCAAAGTGAATTAAAAAATCTGAGAAAATTCATACGTATTCAGAAAAATGAACGAATCATTTTCATTAAAAAAATTAGGTTTCCGCGAGATTTGTCGAACAATTTTATGTTTCATCAATTTGTTGTGATTTGTTGTTTGTCAATTTGTTCTATCTTCTCTCTGTGGAAGGAAAAGGGAGACCTTTCCCTTCCACAAACACGGATATGAATTCACATCTTTATGTACTGTGTTCAAATGTAAAGAATTTCCTGAGATTTAATCCCTCGATAGATATCTTTACGTCTCCGATCTCAGCAATATCCAGGAAGATTTGCGCGTACTTCCTTAGTCATAGACCGTACACCAAGAAAAATAAAATTTGACGGCCACCATTTATTAAGATTAAGTAAAATATTCATTCGATTTATATAAATATTTATTTCATTTAAGTAACTATTTACTTAATTTAAATAAATATTTATTAAATCAAATTAATATTTTACCTAATCTTAATAAACAGTGGGCGTCAAATAATTGTTTTTTCTGCGTGTAATTTTTAAACTACATTTATATAGCGCAATCAGAGATGGTAATTTCTAAACTACATTTATATAATACCAATTTCCATTTTGTAAACATTACTCTCTACATCTCCAAACCCCATTAACGCTAGTATTCCTGTTGGGCTTGCTAACAAATCCAAATAAAAATACAAACTCTGAAACGGAGTTAATTTTAACATCACTTTTTTTCACCACTCACATCATCGCAGTTTACACCGTACATTTCTTACACTGCAGGAGTCTCGAAGATAATATACTCGAGAGGCCTCTCTTGGAATAACAGAAAAGTCTTCAGGATCATTTGTCACGGGGGAGCGTTCAACGCCGATGTGATGGACGCGTTTCCGCTTTCAGTTCAACCGGCATCCCTTTTCCGGAATCCCAGTGATAAATACACTCTTCCCGTGGATCCAAGTACCGACCTGCCAGTCGCCCTGAGGAGAAAGAAGACGTCGCTCCGCCTGGACTGTGAGAGATTCGTTCGTTCTCTTTATACACAAAGAGACGAACGAATCTCTCCCCGGTAGAAAAAGAATCACGCCATTGAGCTCTTAGCTCTGCTTATGCCGTATCCCTTCATCGATCATCGTCACACTCGGGGGGTGAGCCGGGGTTGGTTGGTCGGTCGGTCGCTGCAAGCCGGCTGCGTCCGGAGCAAAGGTTCCCGGCGAGTGCGGAATGATGTCGCCGATTCTCGAAGCTCTTGGCGATCGGTTCGCCGGTGCAAGAGCCAACCGACCGAACGGCCGGGCGAAAACTCCGTCGGGGCGTCGCATTATGCGATACACTTGCAAACTATAACGTTATGCGCTATGCACCAGGAAACCACCGACCGGGAGGGTGCAAAACCCCCCCATCCGCCCCGCAACCCCCGACGAATGGACTCGTGAATAATTCAACGATTTCCGAGGACGAGAGCCCCCAGGAAAGCCCGCACGGAATCCAACAGCCAACGTCAACGTCGTCAGGCCCCGAGCGCTCGCGAAGAGACCGGGGCGGGCTTCTCGTTGCTATAGCGAACTTGGCGGGTTGCTCTTTTCGAAGTAACTTGTGCCTATGGTAATGGCATTTATTGCGACGGAGGTCGCCGCGACGCTCCCTTAACGAGGCGAAGAATTTTCATTAAAAGTCCTGCGGATGAGAGACGCCGCGACCGGGAACGTGAGGCGACGAAAATGACTCCTCGGGCTTCTCACCCACCCTCTCCTGTCAACTTGTCTGTATGTTTATATTTATCGCGACCCGCGGGAGGCCAGGTGGGATATTAAGGAAATCGGTCACATGGCGCACTTATTATTTATGGCGTGGGACTTGTGTTCAAGCTTCGGCTCTCTTTGGACGTTATTAAGGTAGTACTAGCGCAATGACTTACGCTGCCTGAGTTTGAGAGGAATAAAAGAGAATTACAAACACTTCTCGATCGGATAAAAATCTGAAAAAAATAAAGCATATGGAAGATGCTGATAAGATTGTTCATCCATAATAATGATCCCAAAATGTTATTCGTTTCCTTTATGTTAAAATTTGTTTAAAATCGTAATTT
>JAPYZD010005037.1:0-13018 GCA_030522725.1 Ichneumoninae sp. B BG-2022a | reverse complement strand
TTATCAATCAAACTATGTATTCTTCATTATTGATCTGATGCATGCATTGATGTAATGTTGGAACTTTTCAATCCACAATCCTTCAGAGCCATGCATATATGACTCTTAACTAAGCGACAATACTCATACGAACGCCATTAAAATACCGCGGCCGGCCGAGGAAATAGAAAATTGTCTTTCCCTGCGTTTGCCAATTGTCCTTTTCTCACGATGTCTCGCGATAGATAACATTCATTAGAGGTTTCGGTACCGTCTGGGCTAATCCACATAAAATCAACAAGGGTCCATAGTTTTGTCGGTACAATTGTGATCTGAACAAATTTTTTACATAACTTCATACAAAAACAATGAATTCGCCAAGGCATCAGTAATTTTAATGAAAACAGAAAAAAATTATACGCTGTACTTTATACAATTTATTTATTTTTACGACCCAAAATCCGGTATTGGGTTGGATGACCGATATATCTCTGCCAGACCTTATACCAGATAAGAGACTATAGCCTTTTACCAGATAAGAGTCAATGTTGGAATTGGATTTTCACTTTTTTAATCCACATAAACTCCACGTTTCATTTCTTTAACCCACACAAGACCCTGCACAAATATGTTTAGACATTTTTGTCATGCGAATTCAACAGATCAAAATAAATATATTTTTCCTGCAATCATGGATGGACTGATTCAACAATATCCGTGCAAACTCGCCCTGATGACATCGAAGTTCAACTGGGTCGTGACTGCCAGGCAATCATAGCTGGATGGTACATTGGCCAAAGCGCTCCCGGAAAGAGCCACGAGTGCAAGGAAGATTGCCATGATAAGTATAATGCGCCCTGGCGAAAATTTTTCTGTTACTTACTACGCCAAAACTACGCTTTGTCTACAACTGTGTACGTCGAAATTGTAAAAAAAATTACGATAAAACTACAACGTACTACGCAAAACGTCGTCGAAAGTACAACTTATAACGCTAAGCGACACTTAAGCTACAACTATCTATGAGAAAGTGCGAGAATTGGAACATGTTTGTAGATAGTTGTACAGTAGCGTAATAGGTTGTAAATCCCGACAAGCTATAATATTCTGTAGAAAGTTGTAGTTCTACTATTTAAAAAATTAGAATTGATTACTAAGATTTACAACAAATCCATGACCATAAAATGGTGATGATCTACAATTATCGACAAATAAATGCCAGACTTGGAATATGTTTGTAGGTAGTTGTCAGCTTTCGTAAAAAGTTGTAGTTTTCCGGAGAAAATTATAATTATTACTACAATTAATTACATTTGACTACAAAAATCGATTACATACTATGACCAAGATATTTCCTATTTCAGTTAAAGTTCGAAACAGTTTTCGAAAGTTATAGTTGTTAAACGTTGTACTTTTTACATGAAATTACAACTATACACGCATCCGAATGAACATTTCTCATTGGAATATGGTAGTTGTAGAAAATCATAATTTCACGTAGAAACCCGTACTTTCTACGAGGAAATGCGAGAAATTACGTCGTACTACATTTCTACTTCTCCGGACAGTTCATCGAAGTTGTAAAATATCGTTGTGATTCGTAAAAAGTTGTAGTTTCTACTACAAATTACAAGTAATCATGCTTCATTTGTTTCCATTTCTGACCCAAGTCTATAATGGCGTAAAAAGTTGTTATTTCTATGAAACGTTACAAAAAATAGGCCACCACGTTTTCGCCTTTCATTCATGTCGTTGAAAGTAGTAATTTGTCATACATATTTATCATTTTTATGAAAAACTACAACTGACTATTTCGTGTTGTAGATGGTTGTAGCTTACTGTAGGAGTTTGTATAAATTTTCTGCGCTAACGTACAACTTTTACAAATTGAATGAGTTGTAGATCTTGGATGTTTTATTGTAGAAAGATATAATATATTGTTGAAATGGCATAGTTTTTTGTAGTTTTTTTTCGTCAGGGTCTCGCCGTCGGGGATCGTCATACGATTGAAAGAAGTTTCACAATGCCGGTAATGCGGGTCTCTACCGACGATACCGCAAAACTACAGCGATATAGAATCTGCAAGTCCCCCGACTATTCATCGACGGTCAACGAAATATTGATACTCATCGCTTAGGTAAATATAAAAGAAGACAGCGAGATCACACGCATAGAGGCGATACTGCGTTGTACATACGGTGTTCGGCTGGAGCTTATTCCTGGAATAAGCCGTTGCCTTGTACGATCGGCTTTATAAGTTAGGTCGTCATCATAACCTGTGTCGGTTTTCGTCGTTAGATATAATTTGCGTTTTCCAGATTGTACGAACACTGAGTCGGAAAGTGGAAAACAGAATGAGTCGACTGTGGCATGCGAGCCATTGACGGAGGAGTCGAAAGAGGATTCGATCGATGAGGAAGCGCTTCAGATATTAGGTGAAGGTCCTTCATCCAACGCACCGAAGAACTTTCTTTTCCATTCCAATTTGGCATCTCGTTGGAAGGCATAGATTACTTCCGACTTAACGATACTCGAGTATCGCTGTTAAAGGAATATCCCCATGAGGGAAATTGTCCATTGGAGGTACACTGCTGTTCATGAATGCCTGGTTTTTCATCCGGGAAGACATCCGGGAAGACATCTGGGAAGACATCCGGGAAGACATCCAGGAAGACGAAAGGAAATCCAGGCATTCATGAACAGCAGTGTACCAATTCTGAACCCAGATCTCGTTGCTTCATTGAACGAGACTGCGGTGAACTGAGACAATCACTTCAACTATTCACAGCGTTTGGTTGGCTCAGCGATTTCGGTGCTTGGATCAGCGATCACATTTTTCTTAAATGAGACGAGCGAAGAGGTCGACAAAAACGAAATTATTAAACTCATGTGCGACTCGGGCAAGCGGTTAGGCTAATTGTGCCATAACGTGTCTCTGGCTAGAACAGCTTACATTTTTCCTGACCTTAACAATAAAGCAAAAACTATCATGGGAAAATGGGAAACGGATAAATATATTTTCGGAGAGAATCTTGCAGAGAAATTGAAATTCGCGAAGGAATTCGTGTGGAGAAAGCGGGTCTCGAACTGAAGCTGCAACCAACAATGCCAACACGAACAAAGGCACCATCGAAAACAAGCAGCAATCCGATAAACCGAAAAGGCCTTCCGGCGAGATTCCAACGAAACGACCAGGAGGCAACAACTAAAGAGGACCTCCCACGTGCAGGTATTGAGGAGTCAGTTTCAGCAAGAGAATTATAAACCGTCGACGTCAATGGACGTGTCAGAAACCGTCGTCGAAGGAAAAGAAACCGAGGTATTACGCACTGCCGGTAAGCTCCGAGAATTTCTTGCGGAATGGAAAAATATTGCTGACAATTTTGTTTTACGCACTGTGAGCACCGAAAAGGTACAAACTCTTCGCCCAATAGTGCTTGGAGCAATACCACCAGGTGATTTTTTAGGGAATCGAGACACTGAGCGAGACCTCGCAGTTGCAATAACACGAATTACAATCAACACGATTGATATGACGTTAGAGCTTACTAACGAAAAAAGAGCGAATGCCCGAACACTGATTCGAACATTCTCGAGGAAAACAAAGTGCAAAATTCGCAAAATCGCGTAATTCGTCGTATAATATAACACTAGTCGTATTATAGTCCGACATTAGAGTGCAGCCGGGTATACATTTAATCTTTTCAAAACCAAGTTTTCTTATCGCTTCTCGAAAATGACGACAATTATAAAGCAATGATGCAGATGTCATACTCTTGGCGCCAAGACTTTGTCTGGTGGGAGAAGAATATAGAATTATCAAGATCTATGATAGTGCCGAATTCAGTCGCGAAAAATTTCAAGACGCGTTCTTGATGGTCTGGGGGGTTCATTATAGTAGAGAAGGGACGCACGGTTTTTAGAAAGAAAGCGCAAAATGCTTGCATACAAATATCTCGAACATGGCAGCGTTTGTCGCGCTTCGATCTTTCGCCTCGGACTTGACAGAAGTTCAAGCTTTATTGCGAATTGATAATACGACCGCGATTGCCTACATTAATCGTATGAGAGGGGTTCAATACCCGGGATTACTTGGATTTGCCAAAGATCTTCGGCAATTGTGCGAGGAACGAAGAATTCGTTTCTTTGCAGCTTATATCACGTCTGTAAATACTGAAAACGCAGACAACAATGTCGATACGGAATGAGAGCTAAAGGATTTTGCCTTTGAAAAAGTTGTAAATTCGGGGTTCCATCGACCGATTTATTCGCGACTAGAGCGACAATGTCAACCGTCATTGTTAATTCCGTTTTTTACAACGAAGCCAGAACTATGCATGGCATCGTTTTTTCAATGTTCAACTTTTATGAAGAAGCGATATGAAATTTTCAGCTTTTTTTTTGTTTTTTTTCTTTTTTCTTCCTTTTTTGTTTTTTTTTTGTTCCCTTCGTCCTCTTTTGGGTTCTTTTTTAGCGATAATGAAACAAATTTATTACAGTTTTTTACCGACTGGGTTAGGCAAGAAGGCGGGAAGGCGGGAAGATGGAATTCGCGTCACCTTGAACATCCAGTCGGTCCGT
Organism: Ichneumoninae sp. B BG-2022a; assembly: GCA_030522725.1. Taxonomy (NCBI): domain Eukaryota; kingdom Metazoa; phylum Arthropoda; class Insecta; order Hymenoptera; family Ichneumonidae; species Ichneumoninae sp. B BG-2022a. Next base: position 8,458 of record JAPYZD010005037.1, on the reverse strand, counting down.
TAAAATATTTGCTGATATTCATCATCAAAGTAATCTATGTGGTTTTCTCCGCGTGTGCCGAGCGAGTCGAGCATATCGTACACACGTGGGAGTAGGGTGTCGACTTATAAAAACTACCGGCGTACCTACCGGATCATGAGTACAAGTTGCAAATTCACGTGGACCAGTAGTTAAACGAGACACATAATACTCGTCATGGTAATGTTCTTTGCACTTGTGGCTCTTTGCCTTTCCCAAAGCGCTTTGGCCAATGTACCATCCAGTCGTGGTTGCCCGGCAGTCACCACCCAGTCCAACTTCGATGTCAACAAGGTGAGTTTGCACGTGTATCGTTGAATCGGTCCTTCGGTAATTGCAGGAAGAATCTATTGATTTCGTTTTGTCTAATCGGCGTTGATAAAAATTTTTATAAAACCTTCGCTGGGTCTACCAGCCAATACAGTTATGTGGGCAAACATTTTTTAAAATTTCCAACGTTAACTTTTATCTGGAAAAAAAATCATGAGGGGTACTACTATGTAGACAGAGATACGTATTAATATTAGTAAAGGCAAATCATATGTCGTGTCGTGAAAAAAAAATTGTATAGAGCATAGTGTGCATTTTTTTTCATTTTACTTCATCATAGAAAAAGCTATGTTTCATAAAAATTACTGATGACTTGGCAGACTCATTTTTTCGTGTGAAGTTATGTTTAAAATTTGTTCGGATCCAAATTGTACCGACGAAACTGTGAATGCTCCTCGATGTTACGTGAACTACCCCCGTCGGTAACGAAACCTATAATGAATGCCGTTGCGAGACTACAAACTGCTTGGGAAAAGAAAAATTAGCAGACGTAGGGAAAGACAGTTTTCTATTTCCTCAGCTGTCCGCGGACTTTTAAGGCACAATCATAAGAAATGAATTTACAAACAAAAAAAAAAACAGTTTTCGGTTTTTGACACATTCTTATAGCCTGAAATGTTAAGTTTCAGGCTATAGGCTTCGAAGAATTGACCAAGTTATGACGATTTTCGTGGAGCAGATTTTGAGTGGTTTTGAGCAGGTGGGTCCTTTGCGCGGCGCGCATAGGACCCACCTGCGCCGTATTGCACTCGATGGTCCAAGACAATGAATCCCGTTATTCTTAGATAGAATGCAGTTACTTCTTAGGTAGTTTGCAAGCTACTCACCTCACTCATTAATATAACCAGATATCTCTCTAATATAATTTAGATGCTCGCAGTCAGTTATAGTATGTAAATCGTTGAATAAACCATTTGAAGATAAAAATGAAGCGTACGCATTCCACATGCAAAGGAACGAAAAATGGTCTTGGACGTCCGGGTAGAGCGAAAAAAAGATCGCAACCCCCACCAAACGTTGGATGTTTTCACTTTTCGGTTACTTGGAATTGGTCTAAGCGAAACTAAACAATTTCGCGCAATTATCGAATTTCCGAAGCATACTTTCAAACACTCCTACGATGAGATTGTTAAAAACATTGGTCTGACCTCACAAGCTATTTACGAAGAACAAAGGAAATAAATTACAATGAAATAGCTTGCATATTCAGATTCTCCGAGTGTAAAAACATAGAAAACCTCGAGCGATATTGCGCGGACTCTACAATTTATACTAAAAGTGTAATACGAAAAGTGTAGAATTCCATACCCTTTTTTCTTTTCCGTTTTTCTGGAAACTACATTTTTCAAAACGGCAGACATCGTACCACAAAATCTAATCATACGATTGTGTTGAAATTTGAACAGATACTTGATTTTAACACTTTCTATCTAATAACCGCATAATAAAAAAAAAATAGTTATTTGTTAATAACATACGATTATGGTCGTCTTTTGTCATCTAAAATCGATCTTTTTTTCACCGGATCACCATTTTTTCAATTTACAAATTTGTTTCAAAGTATTCGGCCATCCGATAGTTTTATTGCTTTTCTAAAAGCACAATTTTAGTTTTTTATTTCAGACTACTGTAACGGCTGAAACGGTGTACGCTGTTGTACCAAATCGCGGAAAAATCCTTATGCTGGTGCCTTAATACTCGTTCGTCGCAATGTTTGTTATCGACGGCGGTAATTCACACAATCTCATGTACTATTCACAGTTTTGTCGGTACAAATTTGCGCTAGATTTATGTTGGAGTTAAAGAAATTGAGTTGCGACTGGAAAGAAAGACTTGTTACCGATCTGCCGTTAATTTATCCTAACATACTTTTGAATCTCGTACTTCGCAGTACTTGGGAACATGGTACTTGAATCAGCAATATACCGACGACCAATGGTATGACTCAAATTGCACCTACGTCGAATACACCAGTGGTGAAAATGGTATCATCCATATGCTCAACCATTTCCTAATCGTCGAGTAAGTAAAGCACCGAGAAACTTTATACTCGATATTGCAAGTTTCACGATACGGGATTGTTTGGTTAACAATGATTTATCGATTTTTAGCCATAAACCAGCGACCATCCGATTGTCTCTCAGTATCCCAAATCCGAATGACGCTTCCAAGCTAAAGCTCAGATTCCCGTCCGTCATGCCCTCGGGTATCGAACGTAATTACTACGTATTGGCAACCGACTACATTACATACGTAGTTGTCTATAACAGCGTGGAACACCAAGGAATTGGGTAATTAACGATAAATGAAAATTATAAAAAGAAAAATGTCCAATCCAATTGCAAGGGGTACTACATTTAATGTTGTAATGTTATAACGATTTCTATCGATAATCCTTCAGATCTAGGCACGTCTGGATCTTGACCAGGGAGCAAAATCCATCGGCGGAAATTATCAACAACGCTGACACCGAACTGGAAAAGAACAACATCAGCAGATCCCTACTGAGAAAGACATACCAGACCGACTACTACGAACCAAATATTTCGTCCGAAAAAGACAAAATAGCGTCTTTAACAATGTAACTCAATAAAATGTGCTTGCACGAACACCCAATTTATTTTTCATTATTGATGCATGGATGCATTGATGTTGTAATGGTGTAACGTTTTCAATTCGCAATCCCCAATCCGTCAGAACCAAGCATATGTGGATCTCAACTAAGGACCAATACCCATACGAAAGCCATTAAGAGACCGCGGACAGTTCGATAAATAGAAAATAGTTTTTCCCTGTTTCTGCCAATTTCCCTTTTCCCACGCTGTTTGTGGTCTCCCAATGTCATTCATTGCAGTTTTCGTTACCGTCGGGGATAATCCACATAACATCAAAGAGTATTCACAGTTTTGTCGCTACAATTTTGTTCTGAACAAATATTTTACCCAATTTCTCACGAAAACAATCAGTTCACAAAGGCATCAATAATTTTACCGGGAAATGAAGAAAAAAATACACACTGTGTTTTATACAATTTATTTATTTTTACGACACAAAATTCGATATTTGCGTGTATTACCAATATATATCTGCCTACCCAGTAGTACACCCGAACGAGGCTTTTACCAGATAAAAGTCAACATTAGAATTTATTTTTCATTTCTTTGACCCACATAACAGAGTTGGCTGCAAGCCCCAGCGGAAGATTTTTTTTACATTTTTATCACATGAATTCAACCAAACGAAATCGATTAATCTTTCCTGCAATCGTCGATGGACCGATTGAACGATATTCGTGCGAACTCACCCTGACGACATCAAAGTTCGGCCGAGTCGTGACTGCCGGTCAACCACAGCTGGATGGTACATTGGCCAAAGCGTTCCCGGAAAGAGCCACAAGTGCAAATAAGATTACCATGATGAGTATAATGCGACTCATTTACCTACTGCTCCACGAGCAACGGCAAGCTTTACTGATGATGCGGTCAGTACATCGGCAGTTTTTATAAGTCTCCACCCCACTCCCACTTGTGCATGGTGTGCTAGAGTCACCCGGCCGCGCGGAGAAAGAAAGCGCACAGATTACCTCGATAACGAATATTACCGACGCTACGAGAATTTCGCCATCTTTCCTTGCCGCTCAACCCGCGCGATAAAATAATCTGTAATCAACGTTACGTCATACCGGAAATACGTCACTTCAGGTTCACAAATCTCATATTTCGACGGTAAGTGACGCCATACCGGAAATACGTCAGTGCTCGTCGAAAAATGAGATTTGTGAACAGGAAGTGACGTATTTCTGGTTCAGTGTCCGTGGATGGTGGATCACAATTAATTTTGTCAGGTACATACACGAGGCATTCAAAGATATGTGGACGGAGAAAAAATAACTTTCAAACTAATTTCTCTGTTTTAGGTAAATATGGAATGGTACAATGTTCTTTTTTGCCGCTATCATACAATGATCCTTGTTCCTGGAAACGATCGACATCACCGTCTAGAGGCAGTTAATTTACTCGTTTCGTTAAAGATAGCAATTCCTTTGGTATTACCGTTCAGGAAAATTGTATGACAATACACAATTGTATTGTGTTCCAGACGTGACAATGAGATGGCTAAATATGTTATCTCGACGACACAGATCGTGCAATTTTATTTAAACCGAGATGGAAACACATGGTCGTTGAACTTTTCATAAAAAAAAAAAAACTTTTCCGTGAATTCTATGATGCGTTCAATTTGAAACGACTATACGGCAGATTTGTCTCTCTTACATTGTAGGAAAGTCTTCGAACAAGATGTTTCGATGACTAATTTTAATCAGCGTATCCGCATATTTGCGTTTGATTAAGTGTTTGATCAGTCTCAGTACATTGTGTTTGATGAAAATCTCAAGAGTATGCAGAATACCCCGGTCGGTAAACAAAACTGCAATACATTTTGCTTCCTCATAGAGGAAGTTTTGTTTTCGTAAAAAAAAAATCGAGATTTTAATGTCAGAGTACTTAAAAAATAGGCTAAAACGTCGAGAAATATGATTTTTAGCTGGAGTCCAGATGGATGTGTGTGCGCGTGACAGATTTGCGTCGTTTAAAACGGCTACAACTCGGAAACGGCTTGAGACAGCGAGTTGAAATTTGGTACACCAGTAGAGCGGTCACCGTCGTACCGAACGAAGGTATCGTTCGGTACTATTTTCGTGAAGATTGAAGTCCAATTGGAGATTTTACGCAATTTTGAATTTTTTGAAAATTCTCTGTGGTAGCTCCAACTTGCGTGAATTTTTAGCTATCGTCCTAAAATTGTACACAAATATACTATTCTGATCAAAGACCTTTGGTATAGAATTTGGTCAAAATCTATCGAAGTGGTCGGATTTTACGGGATTTTGAGTTTTTTGAAAAATTACTAAAAACGGTCTAATTCGAGTAAACATAAAGGTATCGATCGGAAATTTGACATGGGAATGGTCTAACGCTGTACAATGTTTAGTATTAAATATGGCGAAAATGGATTGAACCGTTCAGACTTTATAAAATTTTCAAATTTTTTAATATTTCGGAATATGTTTATTTTCTGAGAGTTTCTGCATCGAATGTTGCTCCAGGAGTAGAGTAAGTTCGAGATTCGTAATCAGTGGGGAAAAATACATGGTACATGGCCACAAAACGGCGAATATCGGATGATCAAAAAAAAAATTCTGAGACCCCGTACCCCGTTAAACGAAGTCGATGTACAGATCTCACAAAATGACGCACGTTGGTGTATATTTTCGCGCGGAACCTTAATCGTCCAGTCGTTTTGCATAAAGTCGAAAACGATATTGGCGTTGAAAAAAGTTGGAAATTGAAGTTTCATATGGCTTCCTCATAAGACTTGCAAATTTAAATTTTCATACGGCTTTCTCATAATGTTTCTGTATTCGCGAAGCTTCCTCTATCAGGAAGCCAACGATACAGAAAATGCCTTATTATGAGAAAGCCTTATGAGAGAGGAAGTTTCGCAAATAAAGGAACATTATGAGAAAGCCGTATGAAAATTTAAATTTGCAATTTATTTTTTCAACCATGCCAACCATTTACTATCAGAAGCAAATTCTCGTACGAACCCGAGTTGACATCCGCTTCGTGTAGTAATTTCCATTCAACGGAAACTCGTCAACAACCGTGAAAAAATTTGGCAAGGCGAGATGGCAGAATTCGTATTGCCATCTCGCCTTGCGATGGAATCCAGTCGTTCGTTAGAAATATTTGCCGATATTCGTCATCGAAGTAATCTGTGTGCTTTTCTTCGCGCGGCAAAGTGACTCGAGCACACCGTGCACAAGGGAGAGTGGGCTGACTTATAAAAGCTGCCGGTGTACTGACAAGATCATCAGTCATGCTTGTGGTTTCTCGTAGAGCAGTAGTTAAACGAGACACATCACATTCGTCATGGCAATCTTCCTTGCACTTGTGGCTCTTTGCCTTTCCGGGAGCGCTTTGGCAAATGTACCATCCAGCCGTGGTTGCCCGGCAGTCACGACCCAATCCAACTTCGATGTCAACAGGGTGAGTTTGCACCGATATCGTTGAATCGGTCCTTCAACGATGCAGGAAAAATCTATCGATTTTGTTTCGTCAAATCGGCATGACAAAAATGTCGACAAAATTCGGCGGGGGCTTGCAGGGGGTTTGCTTTGCTAAAAAAATGAACAACAAATTTCGACTTTCACTTTTATCTACTGTGTAGGCAGAGATATGTTGGTACAGGCTAATATCGGATTTTGTATCGTAAAAAAATTAATCGTATAAAGCACAATGTAATATTTTTTTCGTTCTTCGCGAAGATGATACCGATATCGATCCGCCATTAATTTATCCGAACGACCTTTCGAATCTCGTACTTTGCAGTACTTGGGAACATGGTACGTGAGTCAGACGTACTCCGACTACCTATCCGAATCGGAAGCTTCAACATGCACGGTTGCCGAGTATACCAGAAGTGTGAATGGTCTCATCCATATCGTCAACTATTACCGAACCGCCCAGTAAGAAAGCACCGAGAAACTTTATTCGATATTGCAACTTTTGCAATACGTGATTATTCGGTTAATAATGATTTATCAATTTTTAGGACCGGTAGACCAGCGATGGTTGAATCGTATCTCCGTGTCTCAAACCCGAATGACGCTTCCAAGCTGAAAATCAGATACCCGGCCTTCATGCCCCTTGGTGTCGAAGGTGACTACTACGTTTTGGCAACCGACTACGATTCATACGCGGTTGTCTACAACTGCGAGGAACGCCGAGGAGTTGGGTAAGTAACGATAAATGAAAATTACTGTTAAAAACATTTTCCAATCTAATTCCAAGCGGTATAATGTTCAATGGTGTAATGTTGTAACGATTTCAATCGATAATCCTTCAGAGCCCTGTCCGTCTGGATCCTCACCAGGGAGCAAAACCCAGCGGAGGAAGTTATCAACACCGCTGACACCGAACTGGAGAGGAACAACATCGATAGATCCATACTTAGAATGACCGAGCAGATGAACTGTTAATAACCAAATCCTTAGTCCGCACAACGATTATCGACTTGCTCAAGGCGACTTCCAACTTTGCAATGATTACAATAGTATCTTTAACATTGTAACTTAATAAAATATACTTGCATAAACAATCAACCTATTCTTCGTTATTGATCCATGCATGCATTGATGTTGTAATGTTGTAATGTTTGCACTGATAAAAAGAAATGGTTGGATTAAGCAAATGCGCGGTGACATACGTTCAAGGTGTATTTTGTTGGTACAACACATATGTATGATTGTTTCAATTGTTGTACCCCGCATTATTTTTATCTATTAAAATTAAAAGAAGTATTAAATAAATTGGAGAATGCATTGGGAAATACTTACTGGCAAATCCACCGCGTTGCGAAGCCGACACGTGTAGGAATTTGCCGAGTAAGTATCGAATGATGCCCGGTTAGCGCACCCGGCAACGACAAATCGCCGAGTAAGACTCAGACGATGCCCGATTCTATATGCCCGAATTTGGGCAGGTAATAAAATTGCAGACGCATCAATTTGCACGTCGCGGATCGCGATCGAAAAATTGACAGTCTGAACTCGACTAGAGAACGGAGAGGTTGGTCTCAAAGTTAGGCTCATGTTCAAAGAACTCGACGACTGTATTAAGAATTATTGGCAACGAACAATAGTATATTGTGCAACAAGGGTCGAAATTTGGCGATTGCGACGAGTGTGCAGTTTGTGGCCCGAGCGAAGCGAGGGCTGTAATCACACGAGTCGCAATCGCCAATTCGACCCTCGTTCCACATCATACTTTTTGTGACAAGTGCATGAATCTGCGGCACTTGGAATGACAGTCGCGCGAGACGAATACTGAAAAGTGAGCTTATGTCTCCAGGGTGGAAAACGCCGAAAGAAAACTCCCAAGGGACGAAAGTGAACGAAATGCGAACTGCGCATGCGCGACTCAAAATTCCAAGGGACGAAAGTGAACGCAATGCGAACTACGCATGCGCGACTCTGTAATTTCACCACAGGTTCACAACTGGCATGCAATAGGCCACTTTCGGCTCGCAAGACTGCCATGGAAAGTGC